>PISX010002048.1:101435-172750 GCA_004024625.1 Mellivora capensis | reverse complement strand
AAATTATTTTTATTAGCATATAATACATTATTTGCCCCAGGGTACAGGTCTGTGAATCATCAGTCTTTTGCATTTCACAGCACTTACCATAGCACATACCCTCCCCAGTGTCCATCACCCAGCCACCCTATCCCTATCCCTTCCCCCTCCCCCGCCTCCAGCAACCCTCAGTTTGTTTCATGAGATTAAGAGTCTCTTTTGGTTGGTCTCCCTCCCCTAACCCTCACCCTCAGCGGTTTTTAAGGACTTTGTGTAACGTGGAAAAGTCTTCTTGAAGCTGACAGGTCCTATTCTCATTGACTCTTTTGTGACCCACAGTGCTCAAACAGATTGGTTAAAATTCCCTTCATCTGGAAAGTAATTTGCTTACCCCTTGACCCTGAGGCCTTTCAATATTGTAAATTGTATCTGGGGAGTTTTGTAATTACTGAAGGAAAAAGTACAGCATCATTGGGAATAGTTGGTTGTCCCTAAAACTAAGAGGATTGAGCCCATTTTGTAACTTTGCTTTTCACTAATTCATTTGTTGCATATTTGTGTCCTGTGCTCTTCTTGGCACTGAGAAAGAATGTGGACAATCGGCCCTACCTTCAAAGAGCTTTCTAGAAGATGAAATAGGCCAATAACTTAAGAGTACTGGAATGTGTTTATGGTGATTGACAAATTGAGAGGACAGTTGAATTGGAAGCATACACAATGCTTCTGCCCCTGAGAAGGCTTTCATTCCTTCCATTCCATTCCATTCATTCCATTCCATTCCTATAGTTTCAACACTGATAGTGTCTGCCTGACTGAAAAGAGCTGCCTGACCAGCTCTACTCTCTCCCCCTGCGCTCCTACCAAGGCTGTGAGGGGCTTGTTCTCCAACCCCTTTGTAGAGGACAAAACATGTAAATGGGAGAAACCAATATTGCATTATATGTTAACTAACAAGATTTAAATTCTAAAAAATTGTAAATAGAGATGTTCTATCTTCATGGAGAAATTAGGAGTGACAGTGAGTGTGAGTATTTAACAGCAGTTAGCTTACAAAGATTGAAAAAAGGCCATTTGAAAAAAAAAAAAAATTTAGACACAGTAGAGCTTGGTGCAAAGGGAGTAGGTCCAAGCAGAAACTTGTTTTGTAATCATGACTCTTCCAACTGAGTAACCTTGGGCAAGTCACTTAACCTCTGTGTGACTGAGTTTTCTCAGCCTATGAAACGGCAAAAACACCCACCTTGCCTGTTGGACAGAGCTTGGTGTGTTTTACCAAGTGTTGATCACTTTTAGCCCGCTGGCCAAATTCATCATGCGGCCTATTTCTAATAAAGATTGGAATACAATCACTCCCACCTATTACATGCTGGGTGTGACTGCTTTCTCACTACAGTGGCAGGTCAAGTAGTTGTGACAGACCCTGTGGGGCTCCCAATGCCAAAATATTTATCATCTGGCCCTTGTGTTCAGTGATGTCAGTGAGGTCACACCATCACCATCATGAATTCATTATAATATTGAAATATGTCTCAGTTGACAGGGGCATATGGGAGAGATCTCTTCATTTCACAGGGAATACAAGGAAGGGCGGGATTTGCTGGATATTAACACTTTTTCTTAAAGAAGTCTTTGTTTTGTTTGGTGAAATGTAGGTTTGGTCTTAGGCAGCTGGGAACCCTCGGGTTGCAGGCCACCCACCCCCCACCCGGCATAGGTCCCTGCAAGAGTTATTTTCTTGATTAGAGAGGATGATGGGACTTGCACTATTTCTCATTTCATGAGAAAACGAACTGTGTTGTGAACACCTAAGACAGGACAGAGTGGGGACTACTGATTCAACTCTGGTTTCTAGAGCACCTAGAAATGTGTCAGGCCCTCGTCTGGATCCTGGAGACACACAGTAACCCTGTTCTCCTGGTGCCCGCATTCTTGCCTTGAGATGTGCCTGGTGGGTCTGCTGGAAGACCTCAGGAAGTGCGCTGGAAACTCTGCTGTTGGAATTTGTTCCCTCCTGACTTTTTATTATATAGTGTTTACTTTTGAATAGGCCGTACATGTGTAAGTGATAAATAACCAAAAGCTTTAAGAGGTAGACCGTGAAACCCAAGTGTTTCTTCTATTCCTGACACCCAGCTTCTAATTTCCCACCTTAGGTGAACCTAAGAACCTAATGGCATTACAGAGCCTTTTGGTTGGTGGTAGCATTCATGTGCACACATACGTTGTTTCCATCTCAGTCTTTTAGGTTCTCTGTCTTCTCTTTTTTTAAAGATTTTATTTGTTTATTTAGAGCAGAAGTGGAGGGAGGAGCAGAGAGAAAGGGAGAGAGAGAATCTCAAGCCGACTCTGGATAGTGCAGAGCCCTGTGCAGGGTTCGATCCCACAACCTTGAGATCATGACATCAGTCAAAATCAAGAGTCAGGTGCCCAACCAACTGAGTCACCTCCTAAGTGCCCCTGTCCTCTCTTTTAATTTTTTTTTAAAGATTTTTATTTATTTGACAGAGAAAGAGAGCAATCACAAGTAGACAGAGACCCAGGCAGAGAGAGAGGGAGAAGCAGGCCCCCCGCCGAGCAGAGAACCCGATGAGGGCCTCGATCCAAGGACCCTGAGACCATGACCCAAGCCGAAGGCAGAGGCCCAACCCACTGAGCCACCCAGGAGCCCTTCTAACTTTTAATTTTTAAAAATTGCAAACCTTCAGAAAAGTTGAAAGAACACTACCTTGTAACCTTCACCTAGATTCACCGGTGGTTAACATTATCGTATCTGTTCTAATGTTCTCTCTTCTCCCCTCCTCGCCACATTTTTTTCCCTCAGCTTTTAAAAGTGAGCGGCAGAAGCAAACACTGAGTAGGCAATATCACTGTTCTTCACCCCTTAATACTCAGCAGACATCACCTAGGAGCGAAGATATTCTCCTACGTGCAAACATAACCACGATTTCATCCCCTGCTCCGGAATTGTGTCTCTGATATAATAATAATATCTCATATCTGGTCCTTACTCAGATTTCCCCAGTGCCTTTAACAGTGTCCTTTATAGCTTAAAAAAAATCCAGGATCCTCTCAGGGGTTCTTTGTTGTATTTAGTTGTTATAACAATTTAGATTTTTTAAGCACTTGTCAGCTTTTGTTCCCTCCTGACCTTCACTCTCATTCCGGGTCCTTCTGTCTCCCACTTTACTGCTTCACCTTTTCTCTTGAGACAGAGTTTCAGTATTTACTCTCTTTAGCCCTGCAGGTGTCCGCCAGTCCTGAAGAGCAGGATGGACCTTGATGTGGTTAACATGTTTGTGATCGCGGGCGGGACGCTGGCCATCCCAATCCTGGCATTTGTAGCCTCGTTTCTCCTGTGGCCTTCAGCGCTGATAAAAATCTATTACTGGTAAGTTAATTTTATAATTAAATTACTCAAGAGTAGCATAGTAACAGTGTCCTCTTCTCTGCTTATCCTCTGGTGGCAGTTTTTCAATTTTGTCATGAAATATTTTGAAGATACAGAAAAGTTGAAAGACATCCTGTCTTGAGTCTGGGGACGGTTCTTGAATAATTGGTTGTAGCTCCTCACTGGGTAGATTCTTTCTGGTTTCTGATTACATCTTTGCTGGGGGGTGGGGGGCTACCCTCACTCCCAGAATCACTGATTCTGTTTTCAGGCAAGCATTGTGCCTGGTTATGGGAGCTCCTTTGGTATTTTCTTAGCTGTTGGATTCCGACCCAGTGATGTCCTGACAGGTGCAGGGATGTGCACAGAAAAATGATTGGAAAGATCAGGGGCAAGGAGATGGCATGGGTAAGACAGAATGGGTTTTAGATTTGTTCTAAATATGTTCGTTAGTGAAGTGACAGAAAGAAAAAGAAGTTTCCAAAATTTTTATCATTCTCGTGCCATCTTTATGAGTCTTGCCGTATCTGTAGAACAGCTCTACTCTCCTTTTGTATTTTCTTTAGAATAAGTCACTCTTCTTACCTTAATTCGATTTAAGAGTGACACAAATATTACTACCTTATGCAGAAAATTCCTATTTGCTGTACTTGTCATAAATAGTAAGTTAATATTAAAAAGTAAAAATGATGGGCGCCTGGGTGACTCAGTTGGTTGAGCCACTGCCTTTGACTCAGGTCATGATCCTGGAGTCCTAGGATCCAGTCCCATATCGGGCTTCCCCTGCTCTGCAGGGAGCTGCTTCTCCCTCTCCCTCTCCCTGCCAGCTCCCCCTGCTTATGCGCTCTTTCTCTCTCTTTCTCAGTCTCCATCAAATAATTATAAAATCTTTAAAAATAATAATAAAAATAAAAAGTAAAAATGAGCACAATGCCATTAAATGGCGTTTTAAAATTCTAGTCTCCCAAGGACTCTGTGTGTCCTTTCTCTTTGTTACAAAGTCCAGAGAGGTGTGAATGATGTAGCGGGCAGAACAGGGCCTTCCTCCTGGATGGAACCAGAAGATTAACAGTTGAAAGGAGATTAGATCTCTCATGATGTGCTTCAGTGACTTTTCATGCTATGGTCCATTTACCAAATAAAATCACCCCTCACGCCCCATGGTGTGTGTCCCCTGGCGAGGGCAGTCCCCAAATAGCCCTGGTTCCTCTGTGTGCCACAGGGAGAAGGGAAGCACACTGGGATTTAACCGGGACTCCGGCAGTTAGACTCGCCTGCTCTGCACACAGGAAAGAACGGCAAGGAGGTTGCATTCAGCTCCTGCCCTTTATCTGCTCTCCTTTCTGGCTCCCTTTTGTTTCATTGGAGTGTGGAATTTTCCACCTGCCAGCCAGGCTCTGATCCTTGAAAAGAAGCTAATTGAACAGAAGGGAGCTTTTCATCCTGCACTGTCCTGCTCCCTCTTGGACGGGAGGGGGTGGGGGGAACATGGTGACCCTTTCAGAGAGTCATCCAGGACCCACCGACCTACCTCTGCGTTGACGAAGCTGAGATTCTGGCTGTTTCAGTGTGATTGCCTTGCAGCACTGGCAGCCAGAGAGCTTGGGGGCCAAGGCCTCCGTGTGACCCCTGCCATGGAGAGCCCAGAGCTATGGGCCCCTTGTGGCTTCACAGAGGCACCCTGGCCCTCCACACACAGATGCCATCTTTCCTCGCTCCAGTCCAAGCAGAGAATGCAGTTGGATGGTGGGGCCCGTCACCGTGGATACGGCTGCAGACAGCGGTGTGCCGATCCCACCCGCCGCACACAGAGCCCGCCAACTTCCTTGGGCTGTCAGGGAGAAGGCTTTCAAAGTCAGGAGTGTCAGGATAATTTTGACATTGGAGCTTTAAAAAGAAATATAACCTCATAGCAAATAATTCACCTTTTTATTGACTTAAAATTCACACAACATAAAATTCATCATCCTAAAGTGTGTAATTCAGTAGTTTTAGTATATTCATGGCATTGGAGCGCCTGGCTGGCTCCGTCAGAAGAACCTATGACTCTTGATCTCGGGATCGTGAGTTCAAGCCCCAAGTTGGGTGTAGAGATTACTAAAAAAAAAAAAATTAAAAATAAGAACTTCTTAAAATATATATATATATATATTTAAATATATATACACACACACACACTGTTTTGCAACCATTACCACTATCTAATTCCTATCTAATTCCAAAACATTTCCATCTTCCCAAAGGAGCCCCCAGTACCTGTTTGCAGTCACTCACAGTTTCCCCATCCCTTCATGCCCTGGCAATTTTAATTATATCTCTGTTTCTTTGATTTGCCTGTTGGGGCCATTTCATATAAATGAGATCAAACAATTTTGGCATTTGATGTCTGTGACTTAGTGTGTTTTCAAGGTGCATCCTTGTTGTAGCATGTGTCAGTATTTCATTATTACGGCTGAATTCTAGTCCATCGTGTGGTTATACAACATGCTATGTATTTAAAAGGACATTTGTATTGTTTCCACATTTTGCCTATTTTGAATAATGCCACATAGCAATTAATTCACTTTTATTAACAAATAATACCACTAGAATCCTGAGAGGTCCCACAGAGCAGAGCATTCAGTCTCTTATTTAAATGACAGTATAGAGGCACCTGGGTGGCTCAGTGGGTTAAGCATTTGCCTTCGGCTCAGGTCATGGTCTCAGGATCCTGGGATCCAGTCCCACATCAGGTTCCCTGCTCAACGAGGAGTCCGCTTCTCCCTCTTGCTCTCCCTTTGTGTTCTCTCTCTCTCTCTCAAATAAATAAATAAAATCTTAAAAAAAAAAATGACAGCATAGATACATGTGATCTTTTTTTTTAAGGTTTTTTTTTTAATTTATTTATTTGACAGACAGAGATCACAAGTAGGCAGAGAAGCAGGCAAAGAGAGAGGGAGGGAAGCAGGCTCCCTGCTGAGCAGAGAGCCAGATGCAGGGCTCAATCCCAGGACCCTGGGATCACGACCCAAGCCTAAGGCAGAGGTTTTAACCCACTGAGCCACCCAGGCACCCCGATACATGTGATCTTAAAGCTTGCCGATGCCTGTCACTCAGCTCAGAGCTGTAGCCAGAGGACAAACACAGTGTCCTTGATTTTATGAACTCGTGCACACAAGCTAAGAAGAAACCAAGCTGGTTGGAGAGAATGAAAATCCTAGAAAACCTTTTGGTTTATGCCAGGTTGAACTGTGGCATGAGGTGTTGTGATTATGGTACTAGAACCCGTGAAGCCATTTCAGAGGGCTGTTGGAAATCCTGTGATTTCCTCCTCCTCCCACCCCCTTGGAAATGCACAGCCTGTTTCCTTCATCTCACCTCACTGCAAGTGACATTTACACGGTGGGTGGCTTGGGATGAACAGCTTTACCATGAGTCACTTACATCCCTTAACCACAGCTCCTCCTCCAAACACCTTTATTTGCTCAACTACGCATAATGACCACCAATGAATTCACTCTGCAGAGCGAGGTTGGTCAGGTTAATTCTCAGGGTTGCTACGTGAACAGGAGCAGCAGGCGGTAGAGTTAGCTGGGCCTCCCAGACAACCCAAGCTGCTCTGCTGGATGCCCAGAAGAGTGTGGACTAATCGCAGCAGCCTCTCCTGGACATCTCTCTGGGATCTTCCCTGAGGAAACTAAGTGGTGACATAATGGTAAGAAGTCATAAATAGAAAAAGATGGACAAGAATTGAAAAAGAAAAAAGAAAGTGATCATTGTATGCAGGTGACAGGATTGTGTTCATAGAAAGCCCAAGGGAATCTATAGATAATTTTTTGGAATTAATAAGTGAGTTTGGAAGGTTGCTAAATACAAGATAACAAAATGTGAACAAAAATCAGTTATATTCTTCTATGACAGCAACAAAAAATAGAAAATGAAAAAAAATTTTTAATGATTCTATTTACTGTTGTATCAACAAATTCAGAATACCCAAGAATAAATCTAAAGAACAGTATGGAAGGCCTCTGGACAGTGAACTATGAAGTATTAGAGAAATTTGGAAGACCTAAAGCAATGGAGGTATAGACAGTATTTGTGAGTTGGAAGACTTTCTTATCACTGGGTTGTCAGATTTCCCTAAAATGATATGTAGTTCAGTGTGTACCCATTTACAGTCCCAGCAAGTTTGGTTTGTTGTTTTTTTTTTTTAAGATTTTATTTATTTATGTGAGAGAGACCATGAGAGGGGAGAAGGTCAGAGGGAGAAGCTCCCCATGGAGCTGGTAGCCCGATGCAGGACTTGATCCCAGGTCTCCGGGATTATGACCTGAGATGAAGGCAGTTGCTTAATCAACTAAGCCACCCAGGCACCCAGGGTTTTTTGTTTTGTTTTGTTTTTAAGATTTTATTCATTTATTTGAGAGACAGAGAGCATGGGTCAGGGGGGATGGATGGGCAGAGGGAGAGGGAGAAGCAGACTCCCGGCTGAGCAAGGAGCCCAATACAGGACTCCATCTCAGGACCCACGGATCATGACCTGAGCTGAAGGCAGACATTCAATCAACTGAGTTGTCCAGGCACCCCCAGCAGGGTTGTTGTTTTTTTTTTTTTATGGAATTTAATAAACTGCTTCTTAAATTTATAAAGAAAAGCAAAGAGCCCATTAAGCAAGACAGTCTTGAAGAGGAATGATGTGAGATAATTTACGTGACCAGCTGTCAGACCTAATTATAAAGCAACAGTGAATCAAGGCAGCGTAATATTGGCACAAAGAAGGGTAAACCAGAGGGACAGGAGAGCCCAGGAACAGTAGATACAGTCTCTTCATTGATAAAGGTAGCGCTGCTTTACAGCGGGGGAAGGAGGCTGTGTCAACTAATACCCATCTGAGAGACAAGTTCATCGAGACCCGTTTGGTAGGCAGAATTAGACCCACAAAGATCTCCCTCTCTAATCCGTGGAACCTGCAAATATGACGACAAATCATTCCCACGGTCGTTATGTTATATATAGTTGACCTAAAGACAAGGTTTACCTGAGGAGGCCTGATCTAGCCATAGTAGCCCTTACAAGTGGGGAGGTTCGAAGCACAAGAAGGACTCCGTGCGATGGCGAGTCGAAGACCCCAGGTGAAGGAATGGCTCTAGGAGCAGACGGGCCCTGGCTGACAGCCAGCAAAACAGCAGAGATCTCAGTCCGAGGCCACAAAAAACTAAATTCTGCTAATAACCCCTAAATAATAAGCTTAGAGGCTGATTTCTCCCCGTACCTTCCAGATCAGAAGTGGCTGGTGCCTTGATTTCAGGTTTTGATACATTCAGAGGAGAACTCGGCTAAGCTCACTCCTGACCTGCAGAACCGTGAGTTAGTAAGTGAGTGTTGTTTCAAGCTGCTAAGCTTGGTAATTTGTAATGCAGCCCTAAAAAAGAATACAGCCTCATCTACAGCCTTGCACCATGCACAGAAATCAAATCCAGGTGGATTTTAGATCCAAATGAAACAAAAAAGCTTTTGTAAGAAAACATGGAAAAACCTCACAAGAGAGGTTATCCAAACGGCCAGTAAACATAGGTAATGGCGCTCAACTTCGTTGGTCATACAGGGCATTTAATAAAACCACAACAAGAGGCCATTTTCCACCCACCAGGATGGCTAAAGTGAAACAGGCTAACATTCCAAGAATGGGCAGGGATGTTGTATTCATATCCTAGTGATAAATGGCTACAATCTGGGTGACCTAAAGCAACAACAATAGAAATGTATCTTCTCACAGTTCGGGAGGTTGGAAATACTAAACCAAGGTGTTGGCAAGGTCGCTTCCTTCTGGAGGCTCTGAGGGAGAATCCGTTCAGCGGCTCTTCCCTAGTTTCTGCTCACTGCAAGCTATCCCGGGCATTGCTGGACTGGTAGATGCGTCCTTCATATGTAGATGTGTCACTCCACTGTCTGCCTCTGTATGTCACTTGGTGTTGTTCCTTTGGTGTGTTTCTGGGTCCACATCCCCCCCCCCTTTTTAAAGATTTTTATTTACTTATTTGACAGAGAGAGTATAAGTAAGCAGAGCAGCAGGCAAAGGGAGGGGGAGAAACAAGCTCTGCTGAGCAGGAAGACTGATGCGGGGCTCGATCTCAGGACCCTGGGATCATGACCCAAGCCGAAGGCAGACACTTAGCCAACCGAGCCACCCAGGTGCCCCAACATTTCCCTTTTTTAAATAAGGGCACCAGCCGTATTGGATTTGGGGCCAACCCTAATCTAGTATGACCTCAGCTCAACTCAATTATATATTGTAAGACGCTGTTTCCAAATAAGGTCATTTCCACAGGTTCCAGATAGACATGAATTTGGGGGAAATACTATTCAACCCCATGTGGATGTGGAACAACTAGAATCTGGCATATTGTTGATGAAAGTATGAATTGGTTTGGAAGACTTTTTGTCAACACGACCCCCCTCACTTCACACAAGAGAAGTATGTGTATAATGTGTATATATACACACACATGCATATGTGGAAAGAGAGATATCAAAAGATGTATAAAAGCTGCTATACATAGCAGCTTCATTTATAGTACCTCCAAACTGGAAACACCAGTGTCTATTAATACCATAGCAGATACATAAATAAAGGTATAGTTGTACTGCTATTCATATAGTATTCAGTAGGAAGGAAAGAACTTGTGCTATATTCTACAACGCAAACATAATACTGAGTGAAGGAAGTCAGATACAAATACTTATCATATGATAAAGTTCTGAAACAGCAGAACTGTCCTGGAGAGATAAATGGAGGCAGAAGTTAATGGGGAAAGGCACAAGATAGGCACCTGGGATGCTGGCCATATTCTTGGTCCTAATCTGGGTGGCAAGATGTTGGGTTCATTCATTTTGTGCAAATTCATCAGACTGTACACTTAAAATTTGTGCACTTGCCTATATGATTTATATTTCAGTTAAAGGTTTCTCTAAAAAATAAGAAGGATGTAGAGAAATTGGACTTCTCATGTACTGCTTGTGGGAATATAAAATTATGCAGCCACTTTGGGAAGCAGTCTGGCAGTTCCTCAAAAGGTTTCTTGAGAAAAAGCCACCATACGATCCAGCAATTCCACCCCTAGGTGAGCTGAGAACACCCAAGAGAACTGAAAACATATGTCCACAGAAAAAGTTGTACGTGAATGTTCGTAATGGCATATTTAGCTCCTGAGAGCTCAAAAGGAGAAACAGCTCAAATGTCCATGAACTGAGACTAGATAACCAAGTGTGCATATCCATATGATGGATTATGATTTAGCCTTAAAAAGGAATAGAGGTTTGTTTTTTTTTTAATTCATTTATTTGTCAGAGAGAGAGGGAGAGAGCACAGGCAGATAGAGTGGCAGGCAGAGGCAGAGGGAGAAGCAGACTCCCTGCTAAGCAAGGAGCCCAATGTGGGACTCGATCCCAGGATGCTGGGATCATGACCCAAGCCGAAGGCAGCCGCGTAACCAACTGAGCCACCCAGGCGTCCCAGGAATGGAGTATTAATACATCCTATAACATAGATGAACTTGAAAACATTATGCTAAGTGAAATAAGGCAGACACAAAAAGCCACATGCTGAATGTGTCTCCATTTATATGAGATGTCCAGAATAAGCAAATCCATAAAGTAAATGCAAAGAGACTTGAAGGAAACCAGTGTTCGCCAGGATCTATAAGGAGAGGGTGATGGAGAGTGAGTGCTAATCAGTGTAGATTTTTTTTTGAATTGCAGTAAAATGTACATAACATAAAATTTGCTATTCTACCCATTTTAAAGTATACAGTGCAGTCTTGTTTCTTTTTGATAAAAATGTTCCAGATATAGATAGTGGTGATGGTTGCACTCCTTTGTGAATATACTTAAAAAAAAAAAATCCTCAGTTGTACCCTTTAAAAGGGTGACTTTTATGGCAAGTCACATATCTCAATAGAAAGAGATCTATATTCAATACCCTTGTCATTAGGGACTTGAAAATCAAAACCACAGTGAGCCACCATTAGGGTGGCTATTTCTATGTATATATATATTTTTTTTTAGGGTGCCTATTTTTAATAAGGGCACCAGTCCTTATAAAAGGTGCCTATTTTTGAAAAAATGGAAAATAAGTGTTGTTAAAAAATAAATAAGTGTTGTTGAGGATATAGAGAAATCCTTGTTCTTTGCTGTTAGAAATGTGAAAAAGTACAGCTGCTGTGGACACATTTAGTAGTTCCTCAAAAAATTACACATAGAACTACCTTATGATCCAACAATTCTACTTCTGGGTCTATACCCCAGAGACTTAAAAGCAAGGACTCAAACAGATATTTGTATATCGATGTTCATAGCAGCATTACTCAGCCAAAAACCCGAAACTGCCCAAATACTCATCAATAGATGAATGATAAACAAAAATGTGGTACCTACATAGAGTGGAATGGTATTCAGTTTTGAGAAGGAATGAAATTCTGACACCTGCTATAACACGGATGAACCTTGAACTCATTATGCTTAGTGGAATTAGCCAGACACAAAAGAGCAGCGTTGTGTGAATGTACTTATACGAGCTATCTAGGATAGTCAGACTCATAGAGATAGAAAGTAGAACAGAGGTTATCAGGAGCTCAAGGGAGGAGGGGAATGGGGAATTATTATTTAAGGGTTATAGGATTTCTGTTTGGGATGATGAAAAAGTTCTAGACATGGATGGTCATGATGGCTGACGTACAACATTGTGAATGTATTTAATGCCACCGAATTGTGTGGTTAAAACGGTGAATCTTCTGATGCATATTTTACCACAATTTTTTTTAAAAAGACAGAAATGTTGAAGTACTTTTCTCCAGAGGTTCTTATAACCTAGTAATGGTGAGACTTAGAGGATGAAGGGTCTAGACCCTAGAGAAGTGTACGTGTATGTAATGGAGTATCCGTTGGTCAGCCATAAAAAAGAAAGATCGAGCCTTTCGTAACAACGTGGAGGTGCCTGGAGGGTATTACGCTAAGTGATATTTCAGTCAGACAGAGAAAGAGAAATACACCATGTAACTTCACTTATGTAAAGAATCTAAAAAGCAAGACAAATAAACAAAAAACAGAAATAGAATCATAAATACCGAAAACAAACTGGAGCCTGCCAGAGGGTAAGTGGATGGGTGGTATGGGCAAAACAGGTGCAAGGGATTAAGATGTACCACATTCCAGTTATACAGTAAATGAGTCCTGGAGGTGGAAAGTACAGCAGAGAACATAGTCAAGAATACTGTAAAAACGGTACATTGTTACATGGTGTTGTATTATTGTGGTGAGCACGGAGTCATGTATAGAATTGTCCAAGCACTATATTGTTTACCTGAAACTGATAAAACATCGTATGTCAACTATACCTTAATTTTTTTAAAAAGATCATAGAGTCAATAAATGAATGAATTGGGATATTAATGAATGAATGAATGAATGAATGAACGGACTTGTGTCATATGGCATGATTTAGAATTTTGAAATATGCTTGCTTTGTCATAAGGGCTTTTAAGCTAGCCAGTGTTATTTTTAATGTTTTGAATAGGGAATGCATTTCATTGAAAAAGGAAAGCAGTAAAAGTCTCCCTCCTACCCTGTTCCCTTTCCAGCTACTTTTCACTAGAGTCCCTGTCTTCGCTCCAAATACTCACCTTCATAGTGTCTGGTGTATGTCCTCATGCGTTTTGTTTGCAGATGCAAGTAAATAGGAATATATGTCCTCATTCCTTTCTCCCTTTATTTACGCCGTGTAAGCTATTTGGTTTTTGCAAGACTTGGCTACCTCTCTGGCGCAAAGTGTACCACAAAGTGAATCTCTGATTGAATTAATTATCTTTCATCTTGGAGAGATTCTTCATGCAGAGAGTTCAATTTGTTGCTAATTCCATACTGAAATCGAATTTGGGCCAAACTCCAGTACTGCCAAGTCTTACGTAATGGACAGACGCTGAGCTGGTTGAAACAGCTGCCATATGTTGTGAGGAATAAAGCCAGAGGACGGATGCAGATAGTTCCTAAGAGTCAAGTTCCTCAGAACTGGTGGCTCAGTCAGTTAAGTGTCTGCCTTTGGCTCGGGTCATGATCCCAGGGTCCTGAGGAGCACTGCTTATCCGGGAGCCTGCTTCTCTCTCTCCCTCTGCCCCTCCCCCTCAACTTGTACTCTCTCTCACTATCTCCCTCTCTCTCTCAAATAAATGAAGTCTTTTTAAAAAGTCAAGTTCTCGGGGCGCCTGAGTGGCTCAGTTGGTTAAGCAACTGCTTTCAGCTCAGGTCATGATCCCGGAGTCTGGGGATCAAGACCCGCATCAGGCTTCCAGCTCCTCAGGGAGTCTGCTTCTCCCTCTGACCTTCTCCCTTGTCATGCTTTCTCTCATTCTCTCTCTCTCTCTCAAATAAATAAATAAATCTTTAAAAAAAAAAAAAAAAAGTCAAGTTCTCACTCCCAAAATCTCTAGGGGGAAAAAACCAGCATATATTAATATATATATTATACAGATAATATGTATATAGTTAACATGTATTTTTAAATACTTAAATGTGTACATATGTTTGGGAGGTAGGATATGAGCCTCTTTGAGCTTATCCACCAGAGTGGAAATAATGTCTGTATAAAAACAAATGTTTGGGGGCATCTGGGTGGCTCAGTGTGTTAAGCCTCTGCCTTCGGCTCAGGTCATGATCTCAGGGTCCTGGGATCAAGCCCCACATCGGGGCCTGCTGAGCAGAGAGCCTGCTTCCCTCTCTCTCTCTGCCTGCCTCTCTGCCTACTTGTGATCTCTCTCTCTGTCAAATAAATAAATAAAATCTTAAAAAAAAAAACACACACACAAAAAAATGTTTGTTACTGTGACTTTTGCATCATAGTTAAAATCCAGTCCACTCAATCAAAATCCACTAGTTCAAAATCAATAGCTTCTTTGAAGCCACAGTAACACTTAAAAAAAGTTAAGACTCAAAAGCAGAAATTTGGTTGGCTGGAGGGCTAATTAAACTTCCCGCTTGCTCAAATAGAATGACAAAAAGGACAAAACTGTGTTTTTCGCAGAGATCGAGTCCATGCGCTGGACAGCTGTTGGAGGGTTTGGTCCTGAAATCGTCAGGACTCCAGGCATCCTTTAGACAGTCTTCTGTTGTCCTTTCTCCCCAGTCAGAGATTGTGGATGTGTGGAGTGACACCACCCCCAGCCGTCATAGCCTTGGTGAGAGAGGCTGGTTCTTCATCTCCACAGAGAGCAAGCTGCTTTACCTTAAGTCTTGGGATGCCTTTCCTGCCCGGCAGAGCCCCTCTGTAGTGAGATCCTTACTCTGGGATGGTCCTACATGGGTCGTGTTCGTGATTCTTCATCCTGGATTTCAGGTGCCCGTGAATATGGCCCACTAGGAAGTGTAAGCTGGCTCTCTACAAGGGGAACTGCCTTTTTCTTGGCCTTTCCTGAGTTCTTCCCAGCCTTACCGCCAGCCACTTTGAATTCAGCGGCAGCTCAAGCAGGCGAGGCAGAGAAAGGCCAGTCAGGCAGCTGGAGAGCTCCCACCACCTACTCCTTCATCATACCACCATTCAAACTGCTAAAAATAGGGATGTAAATATATAGATTAACAAAAGGCTATGATGTGTCATGCTCCTTCAGAAAACACTCTTCTTTCTCCTCCTAGTTAGAAGTATCAGAAAAGTACATACCAGAATATTTATTTAAGGTGCTTCCTGGAATGGTTCTACTTAGTGCTCCCTGAGGGTAAGACTGGGGGAGCTCCAGAGACCTGCTGGGAGGAGGAAGGCAGCTGGGAGAAGGGTCTGTCTCTCCATGAAGTAGGACTGTGGACAGGGCATATGCCCCTTCTCTGGAGCTTGCTCATTTTGTCTGGCCTTTCTTTTTTCCTCCCCAGGTACTGGCGGAGAACGCTGGGGATGCAGGTCCGCTACGTTTACCATGAAGACTATCAGTTCTGTTACTCCTTCCGGGGCAGGCCTGGGCACAAACCGTCCATCCTTATGCTCCATGGCTTCTCTGCACACAAGGATATGTGGCTTAGCGTGGTCAAGGTGCGGTTCTAGGTTCTTCTCTCTCAACAGAGTGTCACTCAGTAAAGAAAAAGGTGTCCACTTGAATGTGATGTCCTCAGCAATGATGAAAAGCCAAGGGAACCCAGAACTGTGACTCAAATCATCTGAAAACTAATTCAGCATAGGGGCACCTGGCTGGCTCACTCAGTAGAGCACGCGACTCTAGCCCTCAGGGTTTGTGAGTTCAAGCCCCGTGTTGGGTGTGGAGCTTACTTAAAAACACATACATGCAGACACACACAAACTAATGCGGTATACAGTTAAGCCTTGAACAACATGGGTATTAAGGGAGCCCATGCACTATGCAGTCAAAAATTCATGGATAGCTCTTTTGCTCCCCCCAAATTTAACTATGAATAGTCTACTGTTGACCAGGAGCCTTAACAATAACATAAATGGTCAATTAACACATATTTTATATGTCATATGTATTATATACTGTATTCTTACAATAAAATAAACTAGAGAAAAGAAAATGTTATTAAGAAAATCAGGGGCTCCTGGGTGGCTCAGTGGGTTAAGCCTCTGCCTTCGGCTCAGGTCATGATCCTAGGGTCCTGAGATTGAGGCCCACGCCAGGTGCCCTGCTTGGCAGGGAGCCTGCTTCTTCCTCTCCTCTCTCTCCCTCTTCTCCCTCAGAGAGAGAGGGAGAACCAGAGGGCGCCTGCTGTTCCCCCTGCCTGTGTGTGCTCTCTGTCTCTCTCAAATAAATAAATTAAATTAAATTAAATAAAAAAGAAAAAATCATAAGGAAGAGAAAATACATGTACTACGGTGTATGGAAAAAAATCCACGTCTAAGTGGACCTGCACAGCTCAAACCCATGTTGTTTGAGGGTCAACTGTATTATTCGAATCCTTTTGTCAGACAAAAGTTACTGAGTTCAATGTTATTTGTAAAATCTACACCTTAGAGATCATTTCACCATACAAATATTTCTTAGGGAAAGTTTCTGACACTCAGCTTCCTCTAGAACTTTTCATGACTATCAAGATCGGGTTTAGCAAAATCACTTATTCTTTCATACTCCAGTGTCTCCTCTTTCTTCCCTCATCCCCCTTTTTGTTCTTCTTCTCCCTTCCCCCTCCCTCCTCCTACTTCTGTTTTTCGCTCTTGTTTTTGTGTTTTAATTTTCCTGAGCCATTTAGAGAAACTCTCTTGATCTGACAGCTCTCTGAGGTAGTTTTCTAAATCCCTCACCTTCTGTCCTGGTTTCCTTGGGTGTGGCAACTTGCTCTACTTGATAAGTGACCAGCTGGTACAGGTTGGGCCTGGGAGAGGTCTTGGGAAGAACGAGCCCCAGCCTCCCACCTCAAGCAGAACCATACCAGAATGATTCCAAGTAGGACCTACACCAGGGGAAAAAGGTTCACCCATCCTATAGTTACTTCTGTTCTCACTCCCAAATTCCACTGTAAAGATAGTCATCCTCATGCCTGAAGGAACCTCTCACTTCCCAGCCCACCTCAGATGTTTTTGGTGTAACTGGTATTTGTGTATCGATAACACATGTTCCTCAGGTTCTGCTTAAAAGTGGCACAAATACAAATGGAAGGTGTTTTCGGATAATAATCTTCCCAGGAATTAGACCTTAATGCAAAAAAAAAAAAAAAAGTGCTGAACCAGAATCAGGGTGATCAGACATGGTTATGAGCTTTACTCCTGCTGGCTCTGGAGCTGCCCAGGTTTCTGGGAGAACAGAGTTTTCTTTCCTAGGTCCGCGTTAGTGGCTGCATGACAGGAGTAGGTGTGGAAGGGGTGAAAGGAAAGGAGATAGTACCTACCAACTGGTATCAAGAAAGAGCAAGAGACACAAGCCTGCTACCCCAACCTTTGTCTTCCTCTTCCCCCCCTTTTCCAGACATCTCCTGAATCCCCTCCCATCTTTGTATTGGTCTTTGAGGGCCTCTGCTCCCTATGAGACTCCTGGCAGTGCTTACTCACATCAGATGTAACTAGGGTAAGACACTGGGTAGCCTAGACCCATACATCCTCAGGGCTGGCTGTCCAGGTCACTTGGTAAGTGAGGGCGACCTCCCTAGAAGAATGGACAGACATGTCCTGCACACCACAGCCTGACTCTCTCCACCTGTGTGTCCCTAGTTCCTTCCAAAGAACCTGCACTTGGTCTGCGTGGACATGCCGGGACATGAGGGCACCACCCGATCCTCCCTGGATGATCTGTCCATAGATGGACAAGTAAAGAGGATACACCAGGTAAGGAGGCTCTGCTGAAGGTTGCTCAGACTGTGTCTTACCCACCTCGCATGCCCAAATCTGGAGAGCAAGGAAGAGTGTTCCATGCTGACTTGTAACCAGCCTTCAGTGCATTCTGACTGCAGATATTTGCACACAAAATGGCACCCCAGTGTTGGGGTGCCTGGGTGGCTCAGTGGGTTAAAGCCTCCGCCTTCGGCTCAGGTCATGATCCCAGGGTCCTGGGATCGAGCCCCGCATTGGGCTCTCTGCTCAGCGGGGAGCCTGCTTCCCCCCTCTCTCTCTGCCTACTTGTGATCTCTCTCTCTCTCTGTCAAATAAATAAATAAATAAAATCTTTAAAAAAAAAAAAATGGCACACCAGTGGTATCACTGGTCAGCTCTGAAGGACCAGGACCTACGGCAGACTGTTCTCCTTGAAGCCTGCTTTAGTTACTTCTCAAGAAATAGGATATGGACTTTTTTTTTTAGCTCTTTAAAAAAGGAGTTTAGAATTCTCACGACCATTTCCCTAGAGTCTGTTTTTTTTGCTTACACCTACATGACACAACATAATGATAGCCCCTCTGCCTAGTTGTGGAGCATGGGGATGGTGCTTTTTGCATTTTGTTCTATTTTAGCATCTAGCTTCAGCCTCTCTCTGACTGGGCTTTCAAGGTCATGGGGCTTATGAACCACTTCAGAATTTAGTAATCTATAAGTTACAGATAGGCATTATGAATTTTCCCCAGATGAGGTTGTTTGTTTAATGTCTGCGCCCAGCCTAACCCCCTTTAAAGTGTGTATTCTTTTTTTTTAAACAATTTTTTAAAGATTTTATTTATTTATTTGACAGAGACCACAAGTAGACAGAGAGGCAGGCAGAGAGAGAAGAGGAAGCAGGCTCCCCGCTGAGCAGAGAGCCCGATGCAGGGCTCGATCCCAGGACCCTGGGATCATGACCTGAGCTAAAGGCAGGGGCTTTAACCCACTGAGCCACCCAGGCGCCCCTAAAGTGTGTTATTCTGATGAAGTCAGGGACCTTGTCTGTTAGGATCTTTGCTGTATCCTCAGGAGCTGCCCATAGTTCCTTATATGTAATAGATATCCATTAAATATTTTTTTAGATGGGTGGATGGTTGGTGGAATGGTGGGATGAACGGTTAGATGGTTGATAGACAGATAGGTGGATTATTAGATGAAATGGGTGGATGGGTGGGAAGGGCTTTAAATGTAGGGCAAGAGTCAGCAAACCATGGTTGGCCTGCAGCTATATTTGTAAGCTAGGTTTTCTTGGAATATAACCATGCTCATTCATTTACATATTACCTCTGGCTGCTTTTGTGTTACAATACTAGCGTTGAGTAGTTGCAACAGAGAACCTATGACCCGCAAGGCAAAGAATATTTTTCTTGGGACCTTTGTTTAAAAAAAAAAAAAGTTTGCTGGCTCATGAGTTAGGGGAATCCTTGTCGATTTTATACTTATAAATGATCCTTCAATGACCTGTGCCAGGTAAAGAGGATTATGTAAAAGGATTATATGCCACAGGGTTTGTCTGGATAATGGATCTAGTAGATTTCAGAGGTGTTGCGCTGTGTAATCAGTTTTGTTATTGTCTATAGTTTTGTGATGGAACCTCCTTCTCATTTCCCTCCCTAGTTTGTAGAATGCCTCAAGTTGAACAAAAAACCCTTCCACCTGATAGGCACCTCCATGGGTGGCCACGTGGCTGGAGTCTATGCTGCTTACTACCCATCAGATGTCTGCAGCCTTTCTCTTGTGTGCCCTGCTGGTAAGTTACAAGGCTGCAGTAGCCCTGTGTGTGACTTGAGCACGGAGGGGTCTGAATCTCTAAGGAGCCAATGCCGTGCCTGCGCTGTCTTGTAGCATCATGTTTTCGGTGTCTACTTTAGAGAGAGGCAATGCTTTAGGGATAACAAACCAACGGTAATTATATAACCGTAATCAGAACCTTCCTAACTTTTAAAATCGAGAGCCAGCCTTGTTCCACAAAGGATTCAAGGCGGTCAGTTAAAATGTGTCTAGTACTTTGCAGCATATAAATACCTTGAAATATAATGATAATATTAACATCCAACATATATTTTTTTAAGATTTTATTTATTTGAAAGAGAGAGAGTGAGCAGGGGGAAGAGCCGAGGGAGAGGGATAAACATACTTCACGCTCAGAATGGAGCCCAGTGCAGGCTCTAGTCCCATGACTCTGAGGTCATGACCTGAGCTGTAACCAAGAGTCAGATGCTCAACTGACTGAGCCACCCAGGCACCCCTGACATCCAACCATTTATTGAGCTCTTACAAGCTAAGGTCTTTATATGGATGTAATTCTTGCCATATCCTTATAAGATGAAAGTACTCTTATTATGCCTCTCTCCTTTTCTGCTGAAAACTCAGTAATCTTGATACATGACCAGGTCTTTTTTTTAGAAATCATCAAACTTTAGTTTCTGTGTTTTTATGTAGATACATGTCAACTTGGGCTGTAATATGTCCCTAGAAATTACAATTTGAAGTTGGGGTTTTTTTAAGGATTTTATTGTGGGGAAAAAAAGATTGTATTTTTTTTTTAAGATTTTATTTATTTATTTGACAGAGACAAAGATTACAAGGAGGCAGAGAGGCAGGCAGAGAAAGAGAGGTGGAAGCAGGCTCCCTGCTGAGCAGAGCGCCCGATGCGGGGCTCGATCCCAGGACCCTGGGATCATGACCTGAGCCGAAGGCAGAGGCTTTAACCCACTGAGCCACCCAGGCACGCCTCAAGATTGTATTTTTTTAAGTAATCTCTGCATCCAGTGTAGGGCTCAGACTTAATCCCAAGATCAAGAATCACATAGTCCACTGACTGAGCCAGCCAGGAGCCCCTGAAGTTGGATTTTTAAAATTCATTTTTCTTATAGAAGTCTGCAAATTTGGATTTATAATGTATTAGAGAGAAAAATCTTAATTTTTCTTTTTCCTTCTCCTGTTCCCTCTCTCTCTGGTACTTTATTGGTTTATGATTTACACATAGCAAATCACTCATATCTTAAGTGTACATCTCAAGGACTTTTTTCATGGGTAATTACTCTCCAGATCAAGGGAGTATGCCCATTTTATAGGTGGGAACATTGTGGCACAAAGAAATTACATTACTGCTGGAGCTATGATAAGAATGGATCCTAGGCTGTCTGACTCTAGAACCCAAACTGTGGCTTTTTGGAAATTCTTTATTGTCCACTACCTCTTACATGTCACTCTTATGCTCTGTCTCTTTTATCTGCTAGAACTTGCTGTCACACCTTCTACTGAAACCTAACTAAATTGACCTTTTAAAATCTTCTAGTCACCGGGGTGCCTGGGTGGCCCAGTGGGTTAAAGCCTCTACCTTTGGCTTGGGTCATGATCCCAGGGTCCTGGGATCGAGCCCCACATCAGGCTCTCTACTCCACAGGGAGCCTGCTTCCTCCTCTCTCTCCCTGCCTGCCTCTCTGACTACTTGTGATCTCTGTCTATCAAATAAATAAATAAAATCTTTAAAAATAAATAAAATAAAATAGAATCTTTTAGTCACCAAAATCACTTTCACGTCTGTTAAGGACATTGAAATTGAAACTCCCAAAGTGGGGTGCCTGGATGGCTCAGTGGGTTATAGTCTCTGCCTTTGGCTCAGGTCATGATCCCAGGGTTCTGGGATTGAGCCCCACATCGGGCTCTCTGCTCAGCAGGGAGCCTGCTTCCCCCCCACCCCCGCCTGCCTCTCTGCCTACTTGTGAACTCTGTCAAATAAATAAAATCTTTAAAAAAAAAAAAAAAAAAAGCTCCCAAAGCGTTTTCTTTTCTCCTTTTTCTAAGCTCCGTAGTCTGAATTCATTTGGCCTTTTAGTTATAAAGTTTGAGAATCAAGAGAAACGGCTCATATGGAAGTTATTAGGAAGTCAGATCTAACTGGCTTTTTTGAATGTGTGTTTATTTCCTCAGAAGAGTTTCACACCTAAGTTTCAATGGGAAATTTAAAATTAAGATTATTTGGGGGCAGCTGGGTGGCTCAGTCAGTTAAGCATCTGACTCTTGATTTCGGCTTAGGTGATCTCAGGGTCTTAAGACTGTTATGCTCTGTCTCTTTTATCTGCTAGAACTTGCTGTCACACCTTCTACTGAAACCTAACTAAATTGACCTTTTAAAATCTTCTCTCATCGGGTTAATTTTTTTTTTTTAAAGATTTTTTTTTAAGATTTTATTTATTTATTTGATAGAGATCACAAGTAGTCAGAGAGGCAGGCAGGGAGAGAGAGGAGGAAGCAGGCTCCCTGTGGAGTAGAGAGCCTGATGAGTGAGACCCTCATGATCTCAGGGTCTTAAGATCGAGCCCCGAATCTGGGTCTGCACTGAATGTGGAGCCTTCTTAAGATTCTCTCTCTCCTTCTCCCCCTGCCCCTCCTCCCCACTCATGCACTTAATTAATTGATTAAAAATAAATTAAGATTGCGTGTGGAAATGAAAAGATAAGCTTTTTTACTTTGAAATAATTTTAAATTTATAGAAATGTTGCAAAGATAATACAGAGAGTCCCATATACCCTTCACCCAGCTTCCCCCATTGTTAATGGCGCACCTTACCACAGTAAATTTGTTACAGCTAAGAGACCAACAGTGGTACAGCACTATTAACTGAACTCTAGGCTCTGTTTTGATTTCATCCGTTTTTCCACTAATGTGCTTTTTCTGTTCCAGGCTCCAATCCAGGATACCACATGACATTTAATCTAGGATTATTTTTAAAGTGAAAGGAAATAGATCATGTAATCTGCGCCATGGCATCATAAAAGCCACATGATGCTTGTGCTCACTTTAAAGGAACTGCTGAATGTAGGAGATTTATAAAGTGTGGGTTTCTGCAGCATAGTATTGAAGTCACTGCTTTCTTTATGAAATGTAGCTCGTCAGCTAAGTGAAACACCTAGACTTTTGCTCAGTATTGGAAGTGAAAATGAGTTTTGCCCTCTGTGCACATCAGCTCGTGTGAATTCTCTCGTGTCTTGCTCCAGGGAGATAGGAAACGATGGCCAGTCTTAAAGGTGTTTGGTCTCAGGGAGCACCTAAGGCTATCTGGAGAAATAGGGGCTGTGCACAGGGCAGCTACTGCCCCATCATGGGGGACAGCTCACAAGGGGTCTCTTCCTCTCTGTGGTTTATGTATTAACCCGAAAAAAAGAGATTGCTAAGTGACTCCAGGCCAAGGGAAGGAGGTGTTGGTCACTCCAGTCCTATGTTCTCTTCCCATAATGTATTTTATCAGCTCTCCTCTTCATGATACGGATGTGAAGGGGTTTGGGCAAGTTGTCTTCTAGACTGATGCTTCTTTTTTTCTTTCTTTTTTTTAAAAAAGATTTTATTTATCCTTTTGAGAGAGAGAGAGAGTGAGAGAGAGCATGAGAGGGGAGAAGGTCAGAGGGAGAAGCAGACTTCCTGTGGAGCAGGGAGCCCAATGCGGGACTTGATCTCGGGACTCCGAGATCATGACCTGAGCCAAAGGCAGTCGCTTGACCAACTGAGTCACCCAGGCGCCCCTAGACTGATGCTTCGTAAACTTTATCATACACATGCCTTCCCGGCAGCTTGTTCAACTGCAGATTCAGAAGAGACTTAGGAAGGAGACTGGGATTCTGCATTTCCCACTGGCTTCCAATGCTGCTGGTCCATGGACCACAGTTTGAGTAACCAGTCCCTAAACCATCCTGAAGGAGTCTTTTTCTGTGTTTCTCAGAGTGGGATTTTGACTTTGAGCAAGGATGGCAATACCAATGAAAAAGAAATCTGCTGAAAATGCCTGAAATATGTTAGGTCTTGGCTGCTATTAGAAGGTTTCTATATAATAATGGGAGTTGATAAGAAGGTAGCTACATTGCCAAGCTGTTTTGGTTTAAATCCCGCAGGCCTGCAGTACTCAACTGATAATCAGTTTGTACAGCGGCTCAAAGAACTGCAGGACTCGGCCGCCATGGAGAAGATCCCCTTGATCCCATCCACCCCAGAAGAGATGAGTGAAATGCTCCAGCTCTGCTCCTACGTCCGCTTCAAGGTGCCCCAGCAGGTACTGTGCTTCAGCAGCAAGATGCCTGCCCTCCGCCAAAGGCTCGGGCAGCCAGCTGGCGCCCTTCCTCCAGCTGGGGGACCTTCCCTCTCGTCGTCCCCTGAGTAGGCATTTGGCGGCCAGTCTGTCCTGTGCCTGTGGCAGGTCAGGCGTGGTGTTTGGGCACAGTGGTGAAGAAAGAAGACGGGGGGGCCTGGGCAGACACAGGCCAGTGCGGGAGGCAGACAGCTAATGAGTAAACATATCCGTACACATGGTGATAAGTCCTGTGGAGGAGATGAAGATGGTATAGTGACTGAAAGCAGGGAGGCAGGGGAGACTTTGACAAGCCCCTCTGAGGAGCTAGTGTGGGCAGAGGTGGGGAAAACATAGGTAAGTTCAAGGGAAGGAGGAGGCCAGGGGGCTTGGCTCTATCTAGAGCGAGAGTAGGGGAGGGAGGCAAGGGCTACAGCAGAGACTTGTTTCTTTTTCTTTTCTCTTCTTCTTTTCTTTTCTTTTCTCTTCTTTCTTTCTTTCTTTCTTTTTTTTAATTTCAGGCCTAAGAATTGCTAAAAATCCCAAAGAGCCTTTATTTGTAGAGGTTCTGACTATTGCTATTTACCGTATCAGAAAGTAAAACTCAGAAGAAGGTAAGACACAAGAGCATACAGGCACTCATTCCATGGGCTACCAGCGTCATGACGCTGTCCCTTGACAGGTAGTCTCTGAGGAACAGTGCTTCTGAGAGCATGAAAGTGAAGCAGGCAAGTAACATTCAGCATTACAGAGGAACTAGCTTGACCTCATGAACCCCAGGAGCCGCTTGGAGAACCACTGGGCTAGATCACGTAGCACCTTCCAGGTTTTGGGAAGGAGCCTGGAGTTCTCCTAAGAGGGACTGTGGGGGGGCACAAACTTTAGCAGAGAACCAGTAGGATGCTCCTATGGCCTGGTGAGGACAGTGGTGTAGACGAGGGTGGTGGCAGTGGAGACTAGAGACCCAAGCTGCTTTGGGAGGGAGGATGGGCAGGTAAGAAGTGGCAAATTGGCAGTGGGGGATGAGAGGCAGTGAGGACGCCCAGGTGTCTTTGGTGCTTGAGTTGGATAAAGGCAGCAGTTTCTGAGTAGGGGAAGGAGAGAGGGAGGACAGGTACTGGGGACAAGCTTGGCCTTACGCTTTGGCCAGTTTGGCCGTGGTCAGGTTGTCTGTGAGGCCTCCAGGTGCAGATGTCAAGCAGATGGTTACATATGTAGACACTGCTGAGGGACGTCTGGCCTGGAGCTATGCGACCGGTTAGAGCCATCAGCCAGGATGATGTGACAGATCACGGGCTGAATAAAGCCAGGAATCTAGGGAGGTGGTGTGGGAACCAAGAGACGAGAATGGATGGCTACGTTTCATAATGGCAGCTAATCTCTTTCTAGTGTAGGAAGTGGACCCTGCCTCGTGGTGGGGCGGATCCTCCTAGAAGTTGAGGGAGTGGGCTCTGTGCAGAAGGCCGGAACACGACTCAGTTAGTGGGTGTAGAAGCACCCAGAATCTGATCCTGTGGTACGTTCTATCCCTGAAATCTTTCTAGTTGTGAGGTTGTACTGATCCCCTCCCAGCCATGCTCTCTGCCAAGGAGAGAGTGGCCAACCAGTGCTTTAGGAAATTCCATGTTTTAAGCTGTCGGGGATGTGAAAACACTGGGAGAAAGCAAGTGGCAGCTCTCGAAGTCTTCCCTCCTAGGAGACCAGGAGCACCCGAGCACTCTGTGTTATGTTATGTTTATCTGTTTACTTGTCTGTGTCTTCCACTCTGACCTCAGTAAGATCAAGGATTTTGTCTTACCTGCCTGCTCTGTCCACAGCCTTTCGCACAGTGCTCGTGTGAAATAGGTCCTCGGATCGGACAGGGTGGGCCAGAGGGAGGGAGGGTGCCCGGATGATGCAGAGGTGGAGGATGGATGTGCCACGGAGCAGATGGACGCATGAATTGTTGCACGTACGTGCACAGGTGATTTGGGGATGCAGGAGAGATGAAGGGCTGAGTACTTGGTTGGATGGATGGGAGGATACCTGGAGAACGCAGGGGTGGAAGGCAGGTGGATTGGCGGATGCAGCATAGAGGGGTATATCGGTAGACATGCATGTATGATTCAGGGATGGAGGGTGGCCGGCTGGCTGGATGTCTGCATGAAGCAGGGATGCAGGATGGGTGGATGGGTAGGGACAGGGCAGGTGGGTGCATAGAGAGATATATGCACACATGAATCAGAGATCTAAGACAGGTGGCTGGGTGGGTAGAGCAGAAGTCGAGGATGCAAGACGGATACGTGTGTGGGTGCAGGATACAGAGTAGAGCAAACAGAATGGCTGATGCCAAGCACAGTGTGTTGGACGACTTGCCATTGGTCTCACCTCCAGGATTTCACTTACAGAATGGTCGCCTCCTAGTCATGCTCCAGAGGGTTGGTTCAGAGCAGTTCTGGCTGGATTTTCCCCCTTCAGTCAGTGCACAGGACTCCTCAGCGTGCATGTGAGGGGCCCAAACCATTCCCAGATAGATGAGAGGAGTGCCAGTGCGAAGGGGATCCTGCAGCAGGAGGAAGTGGAGGGCTATGTTCCTTCTTCCCACAGCCAGTCTCTGGGTCAGGATCCCCGGTCCAGGAGATCCGGCCTGCCCACATTGGTGTAACCTTCACCAGCCCTCCAAAAGGAAAGCAGAGATAACACTGAATAATAGACAAAGGACTGTGAACCCATCCCAGAATTGTTTAAATAGTTTATCTCTTTATTGTTCAAGAGGCCCATCGTCCCCAATAATTTGATTTTTTTTAATAGACCTTGTTCTGCATGTGGATGTTCCTAAACAAACAGTTCCTTGATATTATATCCAACCTTCATTGTATCTTAGGCTAAGCAGAGTATATCTCAAGATAAAGTGGCTGTGAGGCCAGGTCAGGTTTTTTACATGCTTTGGCTTCCCAGTATTACCTGGGTTCCTTCCTAATTACAAAGGAAAACCATCAGATGACCCTAACTTCCAATTACAACGTATACTCCGTGGTGGGAATTTGGAGCCGTGGGCCCTAAAACCTTGACAGTGCCTTACGTTGCCGGACTTCATTTCCTTCACTGTCCCGGAGCCATGGGGGGCTTGAGGAAACAGACCATCTCTTGCCTTCTAACCATGGCTCCCTTCTCCGTAGATCCTGCAAGGCCTTGTTGACGTCCGTATTCCTCATAACAACTTCTACCGAAAGCGTAAGTAGCTGTGTTTAAGCTTGGCACTGTGACCAGTGAAGCTTTATGGGCAGCTGGCTTCTATATTCTACATTCCTGAGACTTTGATCATGGTCTGGGGCGTCTAAAGACAGAAGGTGGCAGCCTGACTCCATGGCTGTCCCTGAACTCGGTAGAGTCCGGATGCCTGCCGGCACAGCCCAGCATGTGCTCACTTTGTTTTCCTTTTCTGCAAAGTGTTTTTGGAAATCGTCAGTGAGAAGTCGAGATACTCCCTCCATCAGAACATGGACAAGATCAAGGTCCCAACGCAGATCATCTGGGGGAAACAAGACCAGGTATGTAGCAAGCGTGTCCCTGGGGCCTCCTGTGCCAGTTACACTGGCCTCTGAGAAAAAGCAAGAGGTGATTTATCAAGTGAGCCTCACTGGCTGGTTTCTGATACCAGGAGGACGTAAAACACACCTGGGGCAGATGCTGGATTATAGGGGGCAGCATTCTCTTGAGTTGAGAGCAATGATGTTGATCTTTTAAAATGAAAGGAAGGGGCACCTGGGTGGCTCAGTGGGTTAAAGCCTCTGCCTTTGGCTCAGGTCATGATCCCAGGGTCCTGGGATTGAGCCCCGCATCGGGCTTTCTGCTGGGGAGCCTGCTTCCTCCTTTCTCTCTGCCTGCCTCTCTGCCTACTTGTGATCTCTGTCTGTCAAATAAATAAATAAAATCTTAAAAAAAAAATTAAAATGAAAGGAAATCAGGGCTCCTGAGTGGCTCAGTTGTTAAGCGGCTGTCTTCGGCTCAGGTCATGATCCCAGGGTCCTGGGATCGAGTTCTGCATCAGGCTCCTTGCTTGACAGGGAGCTTGCTTCTCCCTCTCCTTCTGCCCTCCCCCTCCCCCGTGCTTGCTCTCTCTCTCTCTCTCTCTCTCTCTCTAATAAATAAATAAATATCTTAAGGGCACTTGGGTGGCTGAGTCAGTTAAGCATCTGCCCTCAGCTCACATCATGATCTTGCAGTCCCGGAATCGAGTCCTACATCGGGCTCCACGCTCAGCAGAGTCTGCTCCCTCCCTCCGACCCTTCTCCCTCTCATGCTCTTTCTCTCTCTCACTCTGTCTCTCACGAATAAATAAATGAAATCTTTTAAAAGTTTTAAAAGTCTTTAAAAAATAAAGTAAATAAAATGAACGGCAATCTTAAATAATTTTTACAAACTACTTTAATCAAAGCCATGTAGTCTCAGAGTACAAAAAACTTTACAGAGGGACTCCTGGGTGGCTCAGTCAGGTAAGCATCAGCCTTCAGCTCAGGTCATGATCCCAGGGTCCTGGGATCCAGCCCCATCTTGGAGCTCCCTGCTCAGCAGGGAGCTTGCTTCTCTGCCCTTCCCCCTGCTCATGCTTGCTTTCTCTGTCTCTCTCTTGCTCTCAAATAAATAAAATCGTTTAAAAAAAAAAAAAAACTTTAAAGAGTACAAAAAGGTTTGTAATGAAAATTTGATCCCTTTTCCATCCCAGATCCCAGTTCCTTGAGGAAGCTCTTACTGTCTTGTGAACATTTCTTCCATTTTTCTTTTTTTTTTAAAGATTTTTATTTATTTATTTGACAGAGAGAGAGATCACAGTAGACAGAGAGGCAGGCAGAGAGAGAGAGAGGGAAGCAGGCTCCCTGCTGAGCAAAGAGCCCGATGCGGGACTCTATCCCAGGATCCTGAGATCATGACCTGAGCCGAAGGCAACAGCTTAATCCACTGAGCCACCCAGGTGCCCGCATTTCTTCCATTTTTCTAAGGCAGGGATTGAGGTGTTTTCTGTGAAGGGCAAGATAGCAAATATTTTTTACTTTATGGGTCCTACTATTTCTGTTGCAACTCCCAAGCTCTGCTGTTGTGCAAAAGTAGCCACAGACAGCACACAAACAAGTAGCATGGCAGAGTGCCAGCACACCTTCATTCCCACCAACAGGCTGTGGGCCATGTTCCGCTCACTGCTGTGCTGAGCTTACATGGTTCTGCATAGATCCGTTATATCTGTAAAGTTTTCAGACATGCATAGTGACACTGTTCACATTACTTCATATAGGTGTGAACTGAGGTATCTTGGAAATCATTTCATACCAGCCCATGCAGATTTACTCATTCTATTTTTTTAATATATTTTTTTTACTGACTTTTGTTAATATGTTTGGGTCAGTTTTTATATTCCTACACAAAAATGACGTGACCAGTGGTTAAATCCTTTTTTTAAAGATTTTTTAAAATTTTTTCTTTCTTTTTTTTTTTTTATTAGGCAAAGAGAGGAAGGAGCAGAGGGAGAGGGGGAGAGGGAATCTTCAGCAGGCTCCACACCCAGCACAGAGCCTGATGTGGGGCTCACTCACAATCCTGAGATCATGACATGAGCCAAAATCAAGAATTGGATGCTATACTGACTGAGCCACCCAGGTGCCCCAAGATTTTTTTAAAATTTTAATTCCAGTTAGTTAACATACGGTGTTATAGGAGTTCCAGGTGAACAATATAGTGATTCAACACTTCCATACAACAGTGCTCACACAACAGTGCTCATCACAAGGGTCCTCCTTAATCCCCACCCCCAATTTTACCCCTCCCCCCACTTCCCCTCTGGTAACCATCAGTTTGTTTTCTACAGTTTAGAGTCTGTTTTTTGGGTTGTCTTTCTTTTATCCTTTGCTCATTTGTTTTGTTTCTTAAATTCCACATATGAGTGAAATCATATGGTATCTGTCTTTTTTGACCGACTTTCTTCACTTAGCATAATACTCTCTATCTAGCTCCATTCACATCATTGCAAAAGGCAAGATTTCATTCTTTCTTACGGCTGAGCAATACTGTGTATATCTACTACATCTTCTTTATCCATCCCTCAGTCAGTGGACACTTGGGCTGTTTCCACATCTCGGCTACTGTAAATAATGCTGCTAAAAACCTAGGGGTGCGTGTGTCCCTTAGAATTAGTGTTTGTTTTGTGTTTGTTTGTTTGTTTGTTTGTTTTATTTGACAGAGACCGCAAGTAGGCAGAGAGGCAGGCAGAGAGAGAGGGGTAAGCAGACTCCCTGCTGAGCAGAGAGCCCGATGCGGGACTCGATCCCAAGACCCTGAGATCATGACCTGAGCCAAAGGCAGAGGCTTTAACCCACTGAGCCACCCAGGTGCCCCCATCCCACTTTTAATATTTTATTTTGAAATAATTTCAAACCTATAGAAAAATAAGAAGATGAGCACAGAGTATTCTTTTTTTTTTTTTTTTTTTTTAATTTGTCAGAGAGAGAGCACAAGCAGGCAGAGTGGCAGGCAGAGGCAGAGAGAGAAGCAGGCTCCCTGCTGGACAAGGAGCCCGATGCGGGACTCGATCCCAGGACCCTGGGATCATGACCCGAGCTGAAGGCAGCGGCTCAACCGACTGAGCCACCCAGGCGTCCCAGCACAGAGTATTCTTATATACACTTTCCCTAAATCCATCCATTTTAACTGCTTTATTGAGGTATCATCTATCTACCATCAAATTCACCTAGCTGGGCACCCTGCCACAACCCAGTTGTAGAGCATTTCTGTCACTCCCCAAAGTTCCCTCCTGCCCATTTCCAGTAAATCCCAGCCCCACACAACCACAGATCTGTCTTCTATTTCTACAGTTTTACCTTTTCCTGAACTTTCACAGAAATGCTGTCGTATAATAGGTCGCCTTTGGTGTCTGGCTCCCTCCGCGTGGGCATAGTGTTCTTGGGGTTCTTTCATGGAGCTGCCTGTCTCAGTAGTTTGTTCCCTTTATGGCTGAGTGTCATTCCATGGGATAAGCCTACCGTGCTTTATTTACTACCAATTTTTAAACATTTGCTGCATTGGCTTTATTAAACATTCTCATCTATCTATCTGTCTATATTTGGGACCATTTGAAATAGGTTGCTTACATTGTGCCCTTTACCCCCAATACTTTAGGGTGTATTTACTGAGAATAAGAATATTCTGTCACATAACCACAGTGTGTTGTTACATTCAGGACATTTAATGCTGGTGCAATGTTTTTGTCTAATCTACCACCCATATTCCAAATTCATGGGTGGGGTGCCTGGGTGGCTCAGTTGGTTAAGCGTCTGCCTTTGGGTTAGATCATGATCCCCCAAGGTCCTAGGATCGAGTCCTACATCAGGCTCCTTGCTCAGGAGGGAACCTGCTTCTCCCTCTGCCTCTGCCTGCCACTCCCCCTGTTTGTGTTCTCTCTCTTCCTGACAAATAAATAAATAAAATCTTTAAAAAAAACAAAACAAAACAAAACAAAACAAAATAATACCTCAGTGAACTTCAGCATAGATGTGTGGTTGTGGAGTGTGAGACCATACCTGAAAGGTGAGTTCTCCAGTGTGGACTCCCTGGGTCAAAGAGTGGGTGCATTTTATTTATTTTATTTTATTTTAGATTTAATTTATTCATTTGTCAGAGAGAGAGCAAAAGAGCACAAGCAAGGGAAGCAGAAGGCAGAGGAAGAAGCAGGCTCCCTGCTGAGCAGGAAGCCCGATGCAGGATTTGATCCCAGGACCCAGAGATCATGACCTGAGCTGAAGGTAGATGCTTAACCAACTGAGCCACCCAGGCATCCTGAGCAGGTGCATTTTAAAATTGTAATAGGTTTTGGAGATACCTGGCTGGCCCAATTGGTAGAGCATACAACTCTTGTTCTCGGGGTCATGAGTTCAAGCCCTATGTTGAGTATAGAGCTCACTTAAAAATTGTTTTTTCTTTAAATAATAAAATCTTAACAGATTTTATTAGATAACTCTGTATTATTTTGCTGGAACAGTCATAGCAAAGTACCACAAACTGGGTGGCCTAAACAACAGATATTGATCATCTTAAAGTTTTAGAGGTTAGAAGTCCAAGATCAAGTTGTCCGCAGTTTGCTTCCTCCTGGGGGCTGTCAGAGAATCGGTACCACGGCTCTTCCCAGCTTCTGGCGGTTTGCTGACAGTCTTTGTGTTCCTTGGCTAATAGATGTGTCATGCTGCTGTCTGCCTTCATCCCCATGCAGCGTTCTCCCTTTGCCTGTGTGTCTCTGTGTTCAGATTTTCTTTCCTATGTTTAAATTTTTCTACGGCTGGCAGTCATATCGGGTGAGAGGCCCACCTGCACCAGTATGACCTCATCTTAACTAATTACATTTGCAACAACTCTATTTCTAAATAAAGTCACCTTTGTATTGGAGGTTCAAACTTCAAAATAACGAATTTTAGAGGGGGGACACAAGCAATGACAGACCCTCCAAAGAGAGACCGATTTATACCCCAGAAGCTCCTTTTTTGCTTGCAGCTGTTCTTTAGAAATCATATCTTACTCAAAGTTGTTGTTGTTGTCATTGTCGTTGTTGTTCTTCTTCTTTTTAAGATTTTATTTATTTATTTGAGAGAGAGAGGGAGAGGAAGAGAGAGAAGCAGATTCCCTACTAAGCAGGGAGTCTGATATGGGGCTCTATCCCAGAACCCTGGGATCATGACCTGAGCCAAAGGCAGACACTTAACTGATGAGCCACTCAGGCGCCCCAAAGTTCTACTTAAGTTTAAAGCAAGAAGAGGGGCGCCTGGGTGGCTCAGTCGGTTAAGCATCTGCCTTCGGCTCAGGCCATGATCCCAGGGTCCTGAGATCGAGCCCTGAATCACATCAGGCTCCCTGATCAGTGGGGAGTCTGCTTCTCCCTCTCCATTTGCCTCCTCCCCCCTGCTCATGCTCTCTCTCTCTTTCAAATTTTTTTTTTTTTTTAAAGGCAAGAAGAGCCAATGAGAAATGGAGCCTTTATAAGGCCCATGATGATCCTTGGGGAGAAGCAGCCAGCACTGTGTCCCCAGGGTGCCTAGGGAGGGACTGGTGATGGAGTCAGTGTACAGCTCTCCCAAACCAGCCGGGTACAGCCGAGGATGTAGGGTGCAGTGATGTGGGCATGGTGAGGAGGGAGGGCTCTTTGCTCCCTTCTGCAGCAGCCAAGGGACTAAAAGGAGTTTTGTGTGCACCTGAGTAGAGAAGCGGGACACGGGACATGGAGTAGGCCAGCAGGGGGTTATTCAATCAGAAATCAAGTTAGAACAATGAAGGCCTTTCTTCAGTCTAAAAATCCCAAAGGTGATTTGGGGCTCTCAGGGACCAACACAGAGAGGCAAGGACTCATTGCCCTGCCCTGCGGAAACAATGCAGAAGCAAGATCTCTGGGCTTAGACTCTGAAAATTCTGGGTTCCAGATCCTGAGTTTCTCTTCTACTACTGAGGTGATATGAGGCTCACGTGAAGCAACACGTTAGGGTGATCTTTTTCCAGTGATAAGGAAACACATTACTTATTGCTCATGTCCTTTGCCTCTGAGAGTAGGCCTCTGCCTATGGTCCAGAATTTTTTCCAGGACTCTGAAGTCCATTTTGTTCTGAAAAAAGAGCCTAACATTCTATGGGCCTACTATAAATATGACCAGATCTTCTCTGTGTTCTATGGACCATCCCCAGTGCAAAATCTAAATAGCAAAGCCTTTAGTTTAAGGGCTCTTTATTTTATGCCCTTTTGCTTCCCAAGCATCTGGCTCTCTTCCTGTTCTATTGTCAGTATTTGGTGTCACCAACCCATGCCCACCAGGCTGAATTCAGCCTCCTTCTTTGGACCCCTATAGGTCAGCCACTGTGCTGTATAGCTGCAGGAGAGCTGTGTGCATTGTTGTCTATGTGAATCATGCCCACTGGACTTGGGCAGTATACAGCCTGCATAACTGAACCTGGCAGTCCTTCCTAGGAGGATTTCTGCACATCAGTTCAAGTATTCCCCCTCTGAGTTCAGTTCACCAGAATGGGAGGGCTTTGTGAAGATATACAAGGTCTGTTACTCTCTATGTTCCTTCATCCTGCCACCATAGTATCTGGGATGCAGGAGACCCAGAGTTTACAGTGAGTGAGCAAGCCAGCAAGCAAGGAAGTAAATAAACAACCTAGCAAAGGAACAAAGCCACCAGCTGACGGCCTATACATTTAAGTCAGCTAACAGATTTATACTGAGCACCTGGCATGTGCCTGACACTGTGTTAGGCCCTGGGGTTACAGCGGGCACCAAGACAGGATCCCCGAGCTCCAGCAACTCCTGATCTACTTGCCATTATAATGCCTGGCAGAATGTGAACTAGTGTGAGGTCAGTCATATGAGTGCAGGGTCAGATCCTGTCTTTATATTTTGTTCATGGTGGGTCTTTTTGCATGAATGTCTGTCTTTATATTTTGTTCATGGTGGGTCTTTTTGCATTAATGTCTGTTTTCTTAAATACTGCATTAAAATAATCTTCATCTCGGGATTCCTGGGTGGCTCAGTTGGTTAAGCGGCTGCCTTTGGCTCAGGTCGTGATCCCAGCGTCCTGGGATCGAGTCCCACATCGGGCTCCTTGCTCGGCGGGGAGCCTGCTTCTCCCTCTGCCTCTGCCTGCCACTCTGTCTGCCTGTGCTCGCTCGCTCTCCCTCCCTTTCTCTGACAAATAAATAAATTAAAAAAAAATAATAATAATAATCTTCATCTTAATTACCAAGTTTTTTGGAGGCTGCTTAAGTTGTGTGCCTGAGGCAAGTGCCTCACTTCCCCCACCCTAGTCTTGGCCCTGGCCTGAAGTGGGATGGAGGAAAATTGTTTCGACTGTCTTTGTGAGTGTCTTGCGCAAGAAAGAGCTGATGTGGTTCCCATAGACATGTGTACCGGTTGAGTGTCCATATAGCTATTTCCTGTATGTCTGAGTGACCATGGGGAGTCCTGGATTTGACCAGCCTGACAGTGTCAAAGCTAGAGGCTCATGTGGGCAGCTATGGGTTCTGACCCCAGGATAGACATTCAGCTGGGAGTTTCTACTTTTTCATGCCTTGACCTGTTGACACCACCTGCATTTCCTCTGGGGATCTATCTTTCTTTCTGTCTGTCTGTCTTTTTTAAAGATTTCATTTATTTATTTGACTGGCAGACAGTGAGAGGGGGACACAACCAAGGGGAGTGGGAGAGGGAGAAGCAGGCCTCCCCGCTGAACAGGGAGCCCAATGAGGGACTCGATCCCAGGACCCTGGGATCATGACCCGAGCTGAAGGCAGATGTTTAACGACTGAGCCACCCAGGCGCTCCTCCTCTGGAGATTTTTCTACAGACGCTGGGCTTTATTTCCGCACAGTTGCCACAGCTGCCTTCCCTCTGAGTGCAGGCCCGGGGGAGGCGCCTCTTTAACTAAGCTCCCCATCAGCTGCTTCTGTTTGTGGCCCGGGGCCGCTTTGCTATGCTCCGTGCTCAGTGCCTTGGCAGAGACATGGTGCCCCCCCTCACCCCCCACTTCCTGGGTGGAAAATCTTGGTTTTCATGGTCCAGGCTGACCAGAATGGAGCTTAAACACAGACAGCACTTGAGTTTGTTGGGGGGTCTTGCTTTTGCGTTGATGAGAGGAGGAGGGTTTCTCTTGTGCTGGATGAGTTGAAGGTGAACGCAGTGGCAAACGGGGAACAGATGCAAATCTGATGCTTCAGGAGGGTGTTGGGGAGAAAACCCGGGATGGGTGTAAACAGGACGGTGTCGGGGGAAAAGCCGGGGATGGGTACGAACCTCAAGGTAACCCAGATGACAGTGAAATTAGTGCATTGTTAGGAAAGGGTCAGCCTGGAGGGTGGTGCCTTTCATATCAGAAGAGCATTCCCCATTATTCACAAACTCCAGGGCCCGTGGTCATGCAGCTCGGGGGACCCCAAAAGACCCTCGAAGAGACACTGCCCCCTCCCCCAGCTTGGGATAATTAGCGTTCCCCTCCTGTGTCTTCTCTGTGTGCCCTTCCCAGAGCTGGCCTTCTCTAGTCCGGCCTGATCATGTCCCTAGAGAGCCCCGCGGCTCCCCACTGCCCTCAGATGGAGGCCTGACCCCTTATCTCTCCACCACACCCTTCCCGCCCCCCACATGCTTTGTCTCAGCTCAGCTAACTGCCATCCCCTGCCCTTGCCTGAGCTGCCCCCTACCCCCTGCACGGATCCTCCCCCGCCCCCCGGCACCCACCCTGTGCACTCTCAGCTCCCGGGATGCTCCCCACTTAGAGCCCTCATCTACTGACCAGTCCTGCTTCCCTACCAGACCGAAAAACTTCCTTCTGGGCAGGGACTGTGTGTTTCCACTTCAGTAATGCTGGCAGCAACACAAGTCCAGGTGCCAAATTGCAGAATGAGGCATGCAGTCATTTCTGTCAGTGAGCCATGTGCCCCGACGTGGCTCGATCCTAAATGTCTCCCCTGCCAGGCCTCAACCGGTGTCCGGTCCCCCGAATGCACGCGGGCATCTGAGGCTTTTCTACCTAGTGTCCCGTCTCGTCCTGCAGGTGCTCGACGTGTCTGGGGCCGACATGTTGGCCAAGTCGATCACCAACTGCCAGGTAGAACTTCTGGAAAACTGTGGGCACTCAGTGGTGATGGAGAGACCCAGGAAGACGGCCAAGCTCATTGTCGACTTCTTAGCTTCCGTGCACAGCACAGGCAACAACAAGAAGCTGGACTGAGTCCCCGCCCGCAGCCTGCACTCGCACACAGCATCTGCCCCCATCTTCAGAATCGGACGCGGCCAGCATTTCTCAGGGATCCTGCCCCAAACGCAGTCAGAGCGCCAGCGTCCCTGAGGAGGCCAGTCCCCTGTCCCCGGTCTCAACAGATCCACAGAGCTTTGGGGGCCACAGGGAAATCTCCAAGATATTTTTCACAATATAGAAACTCCCATGGGACAGAATTAAGAAAACCTAGACATGAAATCTACCCAGAAGTCTTCAAGTTCATGTTGCAAAGCGGCTGCCTTGGGACCATAATCACTGCGGCCGTCTTCTGTAAAACAACCTTCAGAGACTGAGACTCGAGGATTTCCTGCTGCTTCGACATCCTCCCCTGCATGGTCAGTGGCTGTTTTAGGAGCGTTCGTCTCCCATCTGCTGAGCCCTTCTTGCTCATGTCTAGTTTAAGTTCTGTGTAGAGGCCCCTATGTGAATACAAGTCCATCAGCTGCAAGACCAGGGAGCAAGATGCAAGCTCTCCATACTAGCGCGCGAGGAGGGGTGCGGTCCCACGCCTGCCGGCGCTCGCAGCTGCCAGAGCAGTGGAGAACGCAGGCGGAGGGGTGGAGGGGCCCCTGCGTGTCAGCCCTGACATGAGGGAGCCTGGAACGGCTGCCGTACGAAGAACAGGGTGGGTTTCCCGGGAATCATTGATTATTTTTACAAGTAGGACTAATGAAGCAATAATGTTCTATAATCAGACTCGGATTCCACACACAAGCACCTTGTGGGCCTCTTTTCTATCTTCCTGTGCTACTCAAGACCCTTGGGTGTAAAATACTAGTTTGTTAATGAATTCTGTGAATTCTGTGAACAGTCATGTGATTGAAAATAAGTCTAAACAGCTGTAAAAGTGACCACAATGACACGAAATAAATTTAATAAACTTAGATCAGCAACATGCAGATGGTTTCTGTCACTAAGTTCCTATTTCTTTAAGTACAATGTTGGCCGATTTCCTGTTAACTTTAAGAAGTGTTTTCTCAAGTAAGGCTTCTTCGAAGACACCGGAAGACCTTATTTGGATGAGTTATTTTCTTCTAAGAAATCATGTTTATCATTTTTATTCAGCTGAAACTGTATACCAGAAACAAAAGGCAAGAGTCATCAGACTGTTCCTTTTGGCCCTTGTCTTTTGTACTGAGGAGCCCTTACAATGCCCAGAGCTTCAGGGCACCTGCGCGGCTCAGTCAGTTAAGTGTCTGACTCTTGATCTCAGCTCAGGCCTTGATCTTGGCGTCGTGAGTTTGAGCCCTGCACTGAGCTTCCCTGCCAGGCGTGGAGCCTATTTTTTTTTAAAAAAGGGGGCGCCTGGGTGGCTCAATGGGTTAAGCCTCTGCCTTCGGCTCAGGTCATGATCCTGGGGTCCTGGGATCGAGCCCCGCATCGGGCTCTCTGTTCCGTGGGGAGCCTGCTTCCCTTCCCCTTTCTGCCTCTCTGTCTGCTTGTGATCTCTGTCAAATAAATAAATAAAATCTAAAACAAAACAAATCCTTTAAATTAAAAACTACAGTTATAGTTTAAATGTAGTTTAAGTTTATATTACAATTTATCAGAGAAGGGTGGAACACAGATCTTAAAAACAAGATACAAAAATGTGATGTCTCGGATGGGTAGGCTGCAGCTAACCCAGTGTTGGGAGAGAATGTTACCTCGGTACACATACTAGCAAAGAAGAGGGGCGCCTGGCTGGCTCAGTTGGTGGAGTGTGTGACTCTTGATCTCGGGGTTGTGAGTTTGAGCCCCATGTTGGGTGTAGAGATTTCTTAAAAATAAAATCTTTTTTTTTTAAATATTCTATTTATTAGAGAAAGAGTGCACAAGCAAGGGGAGCAGGAGAGGGAGAAGCAGACTCCCCACTGAGCAGGGAGCCTGACGTGGGGCTCGATCCCAGGACCCCAGGATTGTGACCTGAGCCAAAAGCAGATGCTTAACCAACGGACCCACCAAGGTGCCCCTTAAAAATATAATCTTAGGGGCGCCTGGGTGGCTCAGTGGGTTAAAGCCTCTGCCTTCAGCTCGGGTCGTGATCCCAGGGTCCTGGGATCGAGCACCGCATCGGGCTCTCTGCTCTGCAGGGAGCCTGCTTCCTCCTCTCTCTCTGCCTGCCTCTCTGCCTACTTGTGTCTGTCAAATAAATAAAATCTTAAATATATATGTATATAATCTTAGAAATGAAAAACCATAAATCAAAAATAAACCTAGAAAAAAATGGAAGGAAATAATACCGATGAGAGCAAAAACCAATGGCATAGAAGGAAGAGTGGATATTAGACACACTGCTTGTTCCAACCTTTCATGTTCATCAAGAACTCTGAGCTTTGCGGTCCTGAGGACAGGCATCAGTCTGGGTGGGTTTGAGTGAGGAGGGATGGTATCCAGGGTGGCTGAAGATGTCTCCAGCCTGAGGTAAGTCCTGCAAATCGGAAAGTGTACGAGCTGCAGGAATTGTCATGCCCTGGGTGAACAGCCAGTGAGAATCATATCCACAGTTGCTGCAGCATCGCCCACACACTGGGCTCATCCAGGCAGGGGTGTGGGCTGCCCATCCCACCAGGAGGACAGCTGGCAGGGTCTGCAGCGGCGGGAGGCAGCTCCTGCCTCCTTGGCTGTCATGGAACGCGTCAGCTGGAAGTCACGAGAAGGGCATATGAAAGAGTCCTTTGGAAAGACCTTGGGTTGCCTTGGGCCCGCACCTCTGGCCCCACTGTGTTAGGGAGACTTGAAAACAGACACGCACAGCTCCCTCTTAGCCCTTGTAATGATAGCCCTTACCCCACTCTTTGCCCTTGTGATGATAGGGAGCTTGCTGGTGACCGCCAGCTGGTGGTCCCCCAAGCCACAGCCCACTGGGCCCTGTGGTAGTCGCCTTTACTGGCAGTCTTGGAAAGAAGAAAAGGGTCATTCAGAACAGCCTTGCCTGAAAGACTGCCAGAAGTTTCTGAAGTGACAGTGGAAAGCCCCAAGAATCACAAGGGGACTGGCTCTCCCACTTCCTCGAGTGGGGCCTTCAGGGCTGCCAAGAATGGACTCTGCTGGGCATGTACCAAGGCTGCTGAGGGACAGGCCGTGGGTGGCTCTCAATTTGCCATCAGTCGGCTTCCTGTCCAGCGCAGATGCAGCCCCAGGAGCGACTGGTGCAAGGAACGCAAGTTGATGGTGCTGCCCATGGGCGTAAGTCTGCTTTCCATTCGAGGCCCCGTGAGTATTCCCCAGCCCAGAGAACCGTCCTTGTTGCTTTTTCCAAAGGAGGTTCTCAGAAGGTACTGGGAGACTAGAAGGTGGGTCAGGCCAGCTGATGCTCTTCCAAGTACCTTCCCTACATCACCCTATGAAGTTCTCACACCCTGAAAGGTACATACAACCTGCGCCTGTTTTATTTTTATTGCTTTAAGTTGTGCCCATTTTCAGCCTGAAAACTGAGGCAGGGAGAGGTGAAGTATCTTGCCCAAGTCACACAAATAACAGGTAGAGAGAGCCGCCTGGCTTTCTGACTCTGAACATGCAACTTTTGATCGCGGGTTGTAGGTTCGAGCCCCTCAGTGAGTGTAGAGATGACTTAAAAATAAAAAAAATAAAAAATTTTTTAAAAAGATTAAAGAAAAAGTAGAGAGATGGAGACAGTTTATGATTGAAGGTGACTTGCAAAAACGATGTTTTCACAGGTTCAGGCAAGAGCTCTCTCCAACTTCCGGTGGAGGCTGGGGCCCTTGTTGGCTCACCTGAACCAGCCAGCGTGGGGCAGCTCTGGCCACGGTCACTGAGGCCATACCTCAGGCCCCTGCTGAAGAAGGTGACCTAGTTGTTCACTCAGCAGGTAAGGCTATCCCAGTGCTGAGCCTCTGCTAGGTAGGAAACAAGCTTACCTACATTCAGGCATCTGAGGGGGCCTCAAGGGACAGCCTGAGCATCTCCCAGTGTCTTCAATAACTAGGATACGTGTCATGTCCACCCTGGAAGGGCTCATTCACCTTGTTTGATAACCCTCATCCCTCTGCCACACTCTGGAAATGATCATCAGTGTTCTTTGCCCAAAGCAGTTTTCTGGAAGGGAGGTTTCCTCTGCGTCTTGCCCCTCGGGGGTCAGGCTTGGCAAGTGGTCTGTTGATTTGGCTCTGCTCCTAGCTGCCATTCCAGAGGTGGCCCGAGGCTCTGCCTGGGATCAAGTTCAGTCCCTTTGAAGGGGGTCAATTCCCTGGACTTCATACCAGCCAGGGCTTTCCCACTGCCTTCAGAAAAATTTTAGGTTTTAATTAAATATAAATGCTGACTTTGGGTCCCTCATTTACTTCCTAAACCCTGGATATATTGATATCAGGACAATTATTAGTTGATTAGTGAAACACACATTGTTCTAAAATGATGGATGCAAATTTTAATATCCACACATACCAACCTTCTGCTTTAGGGACTTCCTGTCTTAGATTGAGAAGTCTTTTATTAAAAGTGACAGTTCACTGGGTCTATTCCAAAAATGTTAGCTGAAATACTCTTTGGCCAGGTTTGGGAGTATTTTTTTTTTAAACTCTTAGTCTGTCTCTGTCTCAACTCCTCTCCTCCCTCACCCCATCTGTTTCACCACTTTATCCGTCTCCTATCCATCTGTCTAGCTCTTACCCATGCACACAGGCACACACAGACATACTCTCCCCTGACAGGTGGGAGCCCGGCTCTTCTGATCCTTCGTCTTGTAGGTCTTCAACACCACTCTTTTAACCATACAGACTGGGCTTTCTCACCAGCCGCTTCTCTCCCCCCGACAAAGTAGGATGATGTTCACACACAACCCCCGTCCCTGAAAGGAGGCAAAAAAGTAGAGAGGGTGTGGGAGTGGTCACAGATGGGGCAGTGAAGATGTCTTCATATTACCTGCTGAAGTCGGGCCAGCTGCCCTGGGGCTCTAGACTGGAAGTCACCAGCAAGCAGGCTTGCGGTTGCCTGCGAGTGCCTATGATGGGATGAGGGTCTTGCGTGACCATCATTAGCCTAGTCAGGGAGAGGATGTCAGATAATTCCTTTCAGCAACAGGAAGGCCTTCTCCCTTGGCTCCTAGAGGAACCTTTCCTTCATGACTTGTTGGATCTTTGGTCTCTCTATCCTCCAGACAATGACTAGGAACCTTAGGGCACCCCTAGGGGGTGTCCAAGCTCCAATAGGAGATGGGAGGAGAAGGAAGGATTCTCAGGGGCAAGAAAGGGCCAAATATTAACATAGGATAGGTTTATAATTCGTTACCAAACCTCCAAGAGCCAGATGTGCTTCTGAATTCAGAAAGTTTCCCATTTTAGAAAGGCGTTAGGGTGTGTTACACCCGATTATGTAATATCCCCAGCGGGGTCTGGGGCTGCCTGACATGACCAAATGCATCGACATTTCTGCTGTGTGATGTAGGAATATCCACAGTAAATGGGACAAAAGCTATAAAAAACTTCATCTCTGTTCAGATTAAGCACTGCGTGCCGCATGAAGAAAGATTTGGTTTTCACGTTTTTCTTGGATTTCAGAATTGCAGATAAGGGAACGGCAGGCCTCCACTCCCTGTTTCCTCTCTCCTGCCTTGGGGTTGCGCGGTGGGGGGGTGGGAGTTGGGGGGCAGGAGGGGGCATCTTGAGGAGGAGTCTGTTCTTCCAAGTGGGAGAGAGGCATACAGATGGGTGTGGTCCATGGCTCCCTCTTGTGACTGTTAGGGGCAAGTCCTGATTTTTATTTAACAATTTTTTATTTGCCATTTATTAAATTATACAAATAATGCCCTGTCACTTTAAAAGAAGTCAAAGAGGGACGCCTGGGTGGCTCAGTCAGGTAAGCGGCTGCCTTCAGCTCAGGTCATGATCCTAGGGTCCTGGAATCAAGTCCCACATCGGGCTCCTTGCTCAATGAGGAGCCCGCTTCTCCCCCTGCCTGCTGTTCCCCCTGCTTCTGCTTGCCTGCTCTCTCTGTCTCTCTCTGACAAATAAATAAGATCTTTTAAAAAACAAAACAAGTTAGACAAAATGAATGTTTAAAAAATATGCTTGAGGGGCGCCTGGGTGGCTCAGTGGGTTAAGGCCTCTGCCTTCAGCTCAGGTCATGTATCCCAGGGTCCTGGGATCGAGCCCCGCATCAGGCTCTCTGCTAGGCAGGGAGCCTGCTTCCTCCTCTCTTTCTGCCTGCCTCTCTGCCTACTTGTGATCTTTGCCTGTCAAATAAATAAATAAAATATTTTTTTAAAAAATTTTTAATAAAAAAATAAAAAAAATATGCTTGGGGCGCCTGGGTGGCTCGGTGGGTTGAGCCTCTGCCTTCGGCTCAGTTCGTGATCTCAGGGTCCTGGGGTCGAGCCCCGCATTGGGCTCTCTGCTCAGCAGGGAGCTTGCTCCCCACCCCCACCCCACCCCCCCGCCTGCCTCTCTGCCTACTTGTGATCTCTCTCTCTGTCAAATAAATAAATAAAATCTTTAAAAAGATGCTTATAGGGTGGTGGGGTTATGGACATTGGGGAGGGTATGTGCTATGGTGAGTGCTGTGAAGTGTGTAAGCTTGATGATTCACAGGTCTGTACCCCTGGGACTAACAATATATGTTAATAAAAAATTTAAAAACTTTTTTTAAAATTTAAAAAATATGCTTATACATACATATGTATCAACAGAGAGGTCCCCATAGTAGGTTTATTGGGGGGTGTTTTACATAAATGGGTCATGCTGAACACTACTGTTCTCGCACGCCCTGCTTGCTCTTTTCACTTACATCTATGTCTTGGGCCTCTTCTAGGTCAGAACCCACAGGTCCCCCAGGTTCCTGTAATGGAGATGCAGAGGCCTCCAGGGAAAGGTGGGGTACAGCAAGGGTGCACTTCTTTGTAGGAAGAATCTTTGCAGGATTTGCTGAATCCCTCAGAAAGGATCTCTGAATTTTAAGAAAAGCCCTTGGGCCCCTCCAGAAACAGGCTGCTTTATTACAGGGTGTTTATCCCCTCCCCAAATTCTCCCTTCCTAGGGTCCTAGAGCCTTTTTTAAGGGGAGAAGTTTCTAACGTCACTTGTGAGGAAAGTTCCCTCCATCATTTAAATGCATTTCAGAAATGCTGGATGAAACAGTTAAATAGCCTGGCTCCCACTCCAGCCCCAACACAAGCAGGGAACTGACTGGGAAGGAGCAAAAACACCCTCAGAAGGCAGCCAGGGATGCTGGAGCTGCGGCAGGGACTAGGCCATTGTGCTGCTGCCCTGGATGATGGGGCTGGTTTGGACTTGACAGTCTGGGCAGGAACTTCTGGCCTTTTTTTACCCTTGACTGGTGAGCTGCACCCCAGAGTCCTTGCCTGCAGCATGTGCTTCTAATGTCCCCTTCCCAGATCCCCCTTACTGACTGCTGCCTCCCCACCGCTGCCGAGGAAACACACCTGCCCTTCTCCAAGGGAACTGCCCTCAGATACAGGAGATGCCTGAGAGGTGGTGCCCCATCCTCTTCCTCTCACCTCCTGGGGTTGCCAGACAAAATACAGGCTGCCCAGCTAAATTTAATTTAGCATAAGGATATCCTATTCACTGTGTATCTGGAATTCAAATTTAACCGGGCAGCTGTATTTTTATTTGCTAAATCTGGCAACCCTACAGCTGGCAGTCAGTCACGGTGGATGGGGGTGAGGAAGTATGATGAAGGCTTTCCCCCCTTACCTCCGAGGCTGGAAGCTTGCTGATTATCATTTATGCTCCAGGGCTCCCTGTGGGATCAGCCTGAGGCTGGGCTTCAGCTGAACCCACATCTTTGCTTAGCTTCTTCCCCTGCCCATCCTACTTTCTTCCTCCCTTGCAGGTTTCCCATGAGAGCTGCCCCCAATAAATTTCTTCCACGAGGATCCCTGTCTCATGCTCGGCCTTTGGGGACTCAAAAACGTGCTTCCCTTTCAATTTCCTTTGAGGGTTGCCTCAAGGAGCAACTTCCAGCCTTGTCATCTCATGGGTTCTGGAGCTTCTAGCCACCTTAGACAAATGACTTACCCTCTCTAAACTCTTTTCTCTTTTTCCATCTGTGAAAGGCAATAAGTGACATTGTGGGGTAGATGGGATAATGTGAGCATGCTCTCCAGCACTTGGCAAGTCTCCCTATATGGAAACAACAGCTGTCATCCCGTAGCTTTTAGCTCCTGGTCATTTTCACTCCCTTTGTCCTACCTTCTCAATCTGCTGGCATCAGTGGATATGATTCCCATGAGTCTGATGGAGATTTGTGGCTGTAATCCTACTTACACCTCCCTCTTGCCTTTTCTTCCCAACATTGTGAAAGCACCTCAGTTTTAGCAAAAGCCATTTGGCTAAAGTTCACAAGGCAGGGAGGGGAAAGCTGAACACAGCAGGGGGAAGGAAGTGTGGACTCAACTTTTTCTTGGCTGCCATAGCTTCCAGGAACATAAAACACTCCCCAACCTGCCCCAACAACTTGGCTCTGAAACGTCAGAAACACAGTGTCTGGAATGGCCATCTTGAGCCAAATGACTCCACCAATGCAATGCTGGACAATGTCTATAAAGACTGGGGCAGAGGGACGCCTGGCTGGCTCAGCTGGTTGAGCGGCTGCCTTCGGCTCAGGTCATGATCCTAGCATCCTGGGATCGAGTCCCACGTCGGGCTCCTTGCTCGGCAGGGAGCCTGCTTCTCCCTCTGCCTCTGCCTGCCACTCTGTCTGCCTGTGCTCGCTCGCTCTCTGACAAATAAATAAATTTTTAAAAAAATTAAAAAAAAAAAGACTGGGGCAGATTCGTGTGTTATGTTTTGGAGTGCTGTTAAGATATATTGTTGAGGGGCGCCTGGGTGGCTCAGTCGTTAAGTTTCTGCCTTCGGCTCAGGTCATGATCGCAGGGTCCTGGGATGGAGCCCTGCATCGGGCTCCTTGCTCAGTGGGGAGCCTGCTTCTCTCTCTGCCTCTGCCTGCTGCTCCCCTTACTTGCGCTCACTCACGCTGTCTCTGTGTCAAATAAATAAATAAATAAAATCTTTTTTTAAAAAAAAGGATACATTGTTAAGAAGGAAAAGTCCCCCCTATCCTATCTCTGGAAGGACACGTAAGAAACTTCTACCAGTGGAAGCCCCTCTGGACGAAGGCTGGCTGGGTAAGGGGTGGGAGGAAGACTTACTTTTCATTGTTTATCCCTTTATACTATTTGAAATGTAGGCCACATGCCAACAGAATCCTCTAAGAAAATAGATACAATTTAACTGAGAAAAGTCAACTAAGTACTATCTTTATCATTCAAAGGCATCTCTTTTATTCTAAACTCTTAATTAATGAGGCAACACTGAGAAAATTCAGGGAGCTTGGAAGGCACTTCATTTTCAGGGTTTGGTGCAGGAAAGTGAAAATTTCCCAAGTTCTTTGAAGTCTAAAATATATGAGCTGCTCTGGTTTTTCTGGGCTGCAGCCTGGCAGGTGGGTTTGCCTGGTGGCTGGTTTGGGGGACCTCTCCCATTGCAGAGTGTTTCCTGAGCCAGATGCTTCACACGCACTATTTTCCCCTCACAACTCTGAGGTAGATGCTACTAATCTCTCTGTGTGACAGATGAGGATGATGAGTAAATGGCAGAGGATGTATCTGGAGTGAGTGTGGGCAGTTTCTGAAACCCAGCCTCTTTTAAGAAAGAAAATGCCACTGCCTGTGGGGTCTGTGTTGATTTCCTCTACCTCCCCCCCAATCTGGAACAAGTCCTGTCTCCTCTGAGGAAAGAAGGAAGGGAAGCAGAGCCACAGAACCAGAGAACATGACTATAGCCAAGGACAGGTTGCAGGATGATACAGAAGAAAGTGGAAATTCCGAGAAAACACACCAAGAGAGAAGGTCCCAGCTGAATCAGCCTGGTGTGTGCCTGTGCAGGGCAACCCTCTGCCCTCAACCCAGGCAGAATCAGCACACCCACCCAGGAACTACTGCATTTACTATCTGTGTGCTGTGTGTTGAGTGCCAGGCACCGGAATGCAACAGTGAGCCGCACAGATAAGGCCTCATGCTCATGGAGCTTACACTCAAGTTTTGGCAGCCCCAGTGCCTCTCCCACACACATCCCTGACTCATGCCACACAACTGATGGTAGTATGGGACAGTATGGACAGCACCATCTAAAGTCAGACCGCATGCTCCACTGTTTACACCTGGGTGATCTTGGGCAAGTAACAGCCTCTCGGGCCTCAGTCTCCACCCCTGTAAAATGGGAATGATCACAGTAATAGCTACCTTAGGGTTGTGTGAGAGTTCCACGACATAACATATGAAAAAAAATTTTTTTCATGACGCCTGGCCCGAAGAAAGTTCTTGATAAATATTAGCTGCTATTATCGTTAGTTATTATTGTTATTATTATTTACAAACACTATCAGTTTCACGAGTACAGCGCCATATCTTCTTGTTCTCCGCTGAGTTCCCAGTACCAGCACATAATAGGGACTCAGCATGAATAAATGCATAGATGAAACCTGGCTTACATCTGAAGACAGAACCATCTGGAGCTTATGTCAACCCAGATGGATAACCTACTATGGGCTGGGCGCCTCAAGGGACATTAGGAGTGGCTCCAGTCCTTGGGGTGCTTGATGGAAGATGCACAGAAGAGATGCTACATAGAAAGCTGAGTGAATGCATGGATATGAATGCATGGATAAATGCACGACTATGAAAGCGAGCTCCTGGGACGAATAAATAAGTCCGGAGTCCAGTACCCCATACACACATTTGGTCACAGAGCTTTCTCCGGAGTGGGCACCAGGGGGCACTGAGCTCGGCCAGTCTGAGCTCCCGCAGGATTCACGCCCAGATTCCAAGGAGGACGCCGCGTGGTGACGTCATATCCGCGCCTAGATATTACGCTTCCGGGGAGCGAAACAGAAGCCAAACGTAAGTAACCTCGGAGTTTCCTGGGCCCGGGGATCTGGCCACTGCAGGAGAGCTCCCGGCTTTGGTGGATTCTTGCAGTGAACAGGAATCAGGGAGGCGCCAGGTTAATCTGACCGAAAGCAGGGTAAGCGAAGCCCATAGAAGAGCGGCTTTTTGCCGGGAGTGAGCTCAGTCGGCCACGCTGGTGACGCATGGACGTGCGCGCCAGTTGCGCATGCGCAAGCGGAGAGTTACGGCGGCCGGTGCGCGACTGTCTGAAATACCTATCTGCTCGGGCCTAGGACCTAGGACGTAGTGGGCCCCTGGCGAGTTCCGGCCTCGCGTCTCCCCGGGTATCTGTACAACGCGGTCTCGGCAGCAGATGGTGGCTGCGAGGAGTGAGCGGAATCACGTGTGCAGACGGCATGCGCCCGGCGCCAGGTGGGCGCCAAATAAATGGCGGATGGTTGTAAAAAAAAAAAAACTTTCAAAACAACTGAAGTGTCCAACAGTAGGGGACTGAGCTTTTTTTTTTTTTTAATAATTGATTTGGCCCAAAACTTATATATTGGATGCATACTGTGTAATGCACTTTTCGATATCTGCGAAACAGTCGTGAACAGGATAGAACTCGGTTTCTTGGCGGAGTGTACATTCTGTTGGGGTGGGGGAGGGAAGTACAAAGCGAATAAATGAATTACGTAGTTGTGTTAGAAGGTGGTAAGTGCTGTGGGGAAACTAGAACAGGGGCGTGGAGGGGCTGCCGTATTAGATAGAACAGCCACGGACCAAATCGAGGGGTGCGAGTTGATCAAAGCCGTGAAAGAAGCGAGGGAGCGAGCCATCTGGTTGCCTGGAGGAAGAGTATTTCCAGCGTGCGGAAAAGCTAGGAGCGAGGCGCGCCGGCGGGAGGGAAACGGTGTGTGAGGAGGAGCTAGGAGTCTCGTGGAGGGGGTTGAGCAAGGGAGCATGGTCAGAGCTGTTGGAGGAGGCAGCGGTACAATTCAGATAAGGCCTTGCAGGGCCTGTACGTCCTTTGGGTTTACTCTCAGTAAAACGGGAACCATTGCAAGGTTTTGAGCAGACGAATGGCGAGGGCTCGAATAGGTTTTAACTGGCTCACTCTGACTGCTCTAGAGACTAGATCGGAGGAGAGTGGGCAGCAGGTGGAATTCGGGACACGTATGACTAATAGGTCACTTAATGAGCATCCCTACAGCCATTACAAAGGCTGGCTTCAAAGATGACGATAGCAAGAGCTATGGAAGTTCTTTCGTTGTTACGGTGAGCCTGGCTGTAGGAAAGGTACCCAGGCATGCTCTCCCTTAATCTCGGGACAGCCTGCAGAGGGCGATACTGTCACTGCCTCTGAGGCTGAGGACTTTGTGGAGGTCACTGCTCAGTAAACACTTGCTCTTTAAGTCTTTTTTGGTGAAATATACATAACATAAAATTGCTGTTTTTAAGGGTACAGCCCATTGGTGCAAAGTATGTTAACACTGTTATGAAACCATTGTCATTATCCATTTCCAAAAAAGTCTTCGTTGTTCTTGGCATCCTGAGCCTCAGGCCAAATCTCATTCCCCTAGCTCAGACAGCTAACTCCATCAAGGTTGATGGTGACTCTTAAAAAAACACCCATCAGGAATGGATAAAGAAGATGTGGTATATATACACAATGGAATACTATGCAGCCATCAAAAGAAATGAAATCTTGCCATTTGCAACGACGAGGATGGAACTAGAGGGTATCATGCTTAGTGAAATAAGTCAATCAGAGAAAGACAACTATCATATGATCTCCCTGATATGAGGAAGTGGAGATGCAACATGGGGGGTTAGGGGGGTAGGAAAAGAAGAAAAGAAAGAAGATGGGATTGGGAGGGAGACAAACCATAAGTGACTCTTAATCTCACAAAACAAACTGAGGGTTGCTGGGAAAGGGGGGTGGGGTAATGGACATTGGGGAGGGTATGTGCCATGGTTAGTGCTGTGAAGTGTGTAAACCTGGCGATTCACAGACATGTACCCCTGGGCATAAAAATACTTTATATGTTTATAAAAAAATTTAAAAATTTATTAAAAAAAAAAAACAACACCCATCAGGTGCCAGACCATGAATGAAACGATTGAGGGCCCTATTCTCTCTGCCCTTCTAGTCAGGGACGACTCATGATTGGGAAAAAATCATCAGGTGGTTATTTCTGCAGTCTTTCTTTTTTTTTTTTTTTTTTAAGATTTTATTTATTTAACAGAGAGAGACACAAGCGAGAGAGGGGACACAAGCAGGGGCAGTGGGAGGAGGAGAAGCAGGCTCCCCACTGAGCAGGGAGCCCGATTCGGAGCTCGATCCCAGGACCCTGGGATCGCGACCCGAGCCAAAGGCAGACGCCTAACGACTGAGCCACCCAGGCGCCCCTTCCGCAGTCTTTCTTGAAAGCAAAGGTATCCTTGAACATACAGGCCTAATACTTCTCACATTCAGTAAGCGCTTACTGAATACCTACTCTGTTTCAGACACAGTAACTATTCATGTTTCTAAGTGGATGCTTGGATGTAGCTCATTTACCCTAACTTCTCCTTTTCTCTGAGGATATCATCTAGGAGTGGTTGGAACTGAGCCTGGTGCAAAGGTTTTGTAAATGCTGGTTTATTATTTTAAAAAAAGCTTTGTGACCTTGGCTAAGTCCCTTTCTTTGGTTGGACTTTAGTTTCCTGGTTTCTTTAGTGGGGAACCAGATATTGAACAGATAGTACTAAGAGACTGCATAACAAGTGAATCTAATTTAGAATAAGGTGTCCAAAAGATGGCTTTCTTGAGGAAGTAAAGTTCCTGGAAGAGGCGAGCTCTAAGCTAAAATGCAAAGGATGAGTAGGGGCTATCCAGAGGGGGAGTGAGGCAGGAGTGGAGCCAGTGACAGATTCTCCCCAGGGGACCAGCATGTTCTGAATTTTTGAAGGATCCAGGTCTATTAGAAATTATATTGATTGCCCATTCCAGGAATCCCTCTTCTCAAACCCCTTGCTCTTTAAGCTCAGCCCTTTGTGGGGGGTAGGAGCTACCGAATAGCTCTGTATACACCTGACCTTCAGACAGAACAGGCAGATCCAGCATGGGATGGAACAGCAGAGCTACCACTCCTCATTCTCCTCTTCGTGTTCTGTGTTGACTGAGAGCAAACAGGAAGATCCTACATTTTATTCCTCTATGCTATTTTTTTTTAAAGATTTTATTTATTGGTCAGAGAGACAGCATGCACAAACAGGGGAAGCAACATGTAGAGGGAGAAGCAGGCTCCCCACTGAGCAAGGAGCCCGATGCTCAGGATGTCAGGACCCTGGGATCATGACCTGATCCGAAGGCAGGTGCATAACTGACTGAGCCACCCAGGTGTCGCTTTTTTTTTTTTTAATTAGGAGGCATTGTACCAGAGTGGTCTTGAGGGGCTCAGGAGTGTTTGGAATCTGTGTGTCCTTGGACAAGCGTTACCTCGCTTTGCCAAGCCTCAGTGTCCTCTTCTCAAAAATGGGTTGGGGGGAAAGTGGGAATAATAATAGCTTTTCCTCCTGGGATCATTTTGAAAACTTAGGACTTAAGGCATGTGGGGCTTTTAGCCCAGAGCTAGGTACTTAGTAAGGAAAAATGTCCATTGGGATTATATTATTAGGATTTGAGAGTACAACAATGTGGCATATAGAAAATATTTTCTTTGCGTCTTTATGGGTAAATTTGGTTTGACCAGAAATAAATGAATTACTATACTAGGAGTTCTTTTAAAAATCAAATGGGTTAAAAAAAAAAAAAAAGAAGAAGAAGAAAGGGAGAAAGAAAAGAAAGAAAGGCAAGGGGTGCCTGGCCCGTTCAGTCAGAGGAGAATGTGACTTGAACTCAGGGTCATGAGTTCAAGCCTCACTTTGGATGTAGAGATTACTTAAATAAATAATAAGCTTGAAAAAAAATCAAATGGGTCTGGGATGCCTAGCTGGCTCAGTTGGTAGAGAATGCGACTCTTGATCTCAGGGTTGTGAGTTCAAGCCACACACTAGGTGTAGAACTTACTTTATTATATGTGCTACCGAAGCGAGCACTAGAACTTACTTTAAAAAAAAAAAAACCAAGGGGCAGCTGCTTGGCTCAGTGGGTTAAGCCTCTGCCTTCAGCTCAGGTCATGGTCTCAGGGTCCTGGGATTGAGCCCCGCATTGGGCTCTCTGCTCAGTGGGGAGCCTGCTCTCCCCCCATGCCTGCTCTCTGCCTGCTTGTGATCTCTGTCAAATAAAATCTTCGAAAAAAAATTTTTTTTAATTTTTTAAAAAATAAAAATGGGTTAAATTCTCATTTAAGGGAAGCCTGAGTGGCTCAGTGGGTTAAAGCCTCCGTCTTCGGCTTAGGTCATGATCCCAGGGTCCTGGGATTGAGCCCCACATGGGGCTCTCTGCTCAGTGGGGAGCCTGTTTCCTCCTCTCTCTCTCTCTCTCTCTCTCTTTCTCTCTCTCTCTGCCTACTTGTGATCTCTGTCAGATAAATAAATAAAATCTTAAAAAAAAAAATCCTCATTTAAAAAGTGGGGAATGGGGAGTGAAAAACAGCTTGTACCTTGCTAATTTGTAGCTCTCTTGACTTTTAATTTCTAGATGTGTTCAGCTTTGGAAAAGATGCCAACCCCAGCCACCACATATGAAAGAATAGTTTACAAAAATCCCTCTGAGTACCATTATATGAAAGTCTGTCTGTAAGTCTCTTTAGTTTTATTTGTGATTACATTTTTATGAATCTGAATAGTATGGAATTTAATACATTTTTTTTCTTTTTAATGGTTTTGTAGAGAATTTCAGGATCGTGGAGTTGGACTGAATGCTGCACAGTTCAAACAGCTGCTTATTTCAGCCTTGAAGGACCTCTTTGGGGAGGTATGAATCACTTGGTAGATTGAACATTCCCAAGATTTTTGTAAGAAATACCGAAACAGTGCTTTTCCAAATGCTTATTTGAAAACTTTAGAAACATACTTGACACTGCGGAAGCAGACTTTCAGAAATGATGAGTTTTGGGTAGGTCTGTTCTAATATGCCTTTGTGTATTTGACAAGGAACGTGTTAGACAAATGTTTTAGTGCCGTGCTACACACACCGTGGCCCAGACTGACAACCTGCAAATAGTTTTTTGGGGGTTTTGTTTTGTTTTGTTTTTAAGATTTTATTTATTTAGAGAGGCTATGTGTGAGCAGGGGGAGCGGCAGGGAGAGAGGGAAAGAGAACCCCAAGCAGATACCACATTGAGCACAGAGTCCAACCAGGGCTCAGCCTCAGGACCCAAGATCACAATCCGACCCAAAATCAAGAAGAGTCAGACGCCTAACTGCCTGAGCTACCCAGGCGCCCTGTGCAGGTTTTTTGCCCATTGTGAAGATTATGACTCACACCAAAGTCAGCACACTCCTTCCTTTACTGAGAAAGTCTCTGTAAGCAAACCTTGAGGTGAGCTATCAGAAGAGCTTGCAATGCTTGATTTTCGAATCATGAGTTAGAGCCCCACGCTGGTGTAGAGATTACTAAAAATAAACAAATAAATAAACTTAAAAAAAAAACAAACCTGAGCTGAACTAAACAACGTACTTAGTGATATTGTTGATTTACATTGTGTTACAGCCTCTTATCACAGGCCAGCCCACTGAGTAGTCCCGTGTTAGCATTTACTTGAAAATAAGCAGAATTTTGAGGGAGAACAAAGATGATTCAGGAAATTATTTCCTGATTCATATATTTTTATCAAATCAAAATCTGGTAAGCATCTCATTAAAATTAAAAGCGTATACTCCACAGGAGACTCAGTTAAGAGGATGAAAAGACAAATTACAGACTGGGGGAGACTAATTGCAAACCACCATATATAAAATGTAAAAAGAACTCTTAGGCACCTGGGTGGCTCAGTCAGTTAAGCGTCTGCCTTGGGCTCAGGTCACGATGCCAAGGTCCTGGGATCAAGCCCCGAATTGGGCTTCCTGCTCGGCAGAGAGTCTGCTTCTCCCTCTGCTCCGCCCCCCCCATGCATGCTTGTTCTCTCTCTGTCTCAAAAATAAATGAAAAATCTTTTAAAAAATAAAAATAAAATAAAGTTAACTCTAAAAACTCCATAGTAAAGAAAACCAAACATTTCAACTTGTAAGTGGGTAAAAGACACAAATAGACATTTTAGAAAAAAAGATGTACTGTTGACAAAGAAGCACATGAATGAAAAGATGTTCAGCATTATTAGCCATTAGGGAAACACACATTAAAAACACAATAAGCTCAGGGTGTCTGGTGGCTCAGTTGCTTAAGCAGCTGCCTTCAGCTCAGGTCATGATCCTGGAGTACCAGGATCGAGTTCCGCATCGGTCTCCCAGCTCCACGGGGAGTCTGCTTCTCCCTCTGACCTTCTGCTTTCTTGTGCTCTCTCTCACTGTCTCTTTCTCAAATAAATAAATAAAATTTAAAAAAACAACAACACAATAAGCTCAAAAAAACCCCCGCAAAACAAAATGGGGGCAGGGCACCTGGCTGGCTCAGTTGGTAGAGCATGAGACTCTTGATCTCTTGACTCTGGGTTGTGAGTTCGAGCCCCATGTTGGGTGTCAAGATTACTTAAAAATAAAATCTTTAAAAAACAAGTAAATAGGGGCGCCTGGGTGGCTCAGCGGGTTAAGCCTCTGCCTTCAGCTCAGGTCATGATCTCAGAGTCCTGGGGCTCGTCAGGCAGGGAGGAGCCTGCTTCCTCCTCTCTCTGCCTGCCTTTATGCCTACTTATGATCTCTCTGTCAAGTAAATAAATAAAATCTTTTTTAAAAAAGGTAAAAAATAAAAACACAGCAAGCTATCACTACACACCTAACAGAACAACTGAAAATAAAAATAAAAAAAATAGTGATAATACTAAATGCTGGTGAGGATATGGAGAAACTGAGTCACTCCTTCATTGCTAATGGGAATGCAGAATGGCTAGACACTTTGGAATACCATTTGACGGTTTCTGAAAACAACTAAACATGCATATGCTCTACTACCCAGCAGTTACACACCTAGGCATTTGTCCTAGAGAAGTGAAAACTTAATGCTCACACAAAACTTATATGTGAGTGTTCATCGTAGCTTTATTTGTAAGAGCCCGAAAGCAGAAATAAGCCAGATGTCCTTCCATGAGTGAGTGGTTAAACATTCATGATACATAGAATATAATCAGTAATAAAAAGGAACAAACTGTAGATACACATAAAAACTTAACCGAATCTCCAGAGAATTATGCTAGGTGAAAAAGCTAATCCCAAAAGGTAACATTCTGGGTGATCCATTTCTATCATGCTCCTGAAGTAAGTAAGTATATAAACTGGAAAAAGATACATGGTTAGGGGGTGGGGGAGGAGTGGGTGTGACTAAAACGACTTAGAAGGAGAGTGGCTGTGTAATGATGATCTAATTCTGGTGATGGTATCTCACCAGATGAGATACCTAATCTTGGTGGTGATAGTAGTGGTTGCATGAAATGCTCTGTGTGGGAAGGTTGCATAGAAGTATGCACACACACACACATGCACGCACAGACAAATATGAATACGTGTATGACTGGCAAAATCTGAATAAACTGGTTTATCAATTTTAGGTTTTTGGGTTTGATACTGTATTACCGGTGGTGCATAGAACCTTCCTCTAAAATACATTGTACCTTGTGGTTCCAATTTTTCAAAATAAAAAGTTTAAGAGAAAAGTGTGCACCTTCTATCAGGTATAATATCCGGTTCCAGAATGAAGAATGTTATGAGAGAGGAAGTAGATGGTTTCTGTATGTGAAACAGCCTAGCAGGCAGTTGAGCTTAATCCTGGGGATCAGGGATGGAACTTTTTCTTTTTTAACCCTGAGCTCGAAAGTCTCCTGCTCGACTAACTGAGCCATCCAGGTGCCCGCAGGGATGGAACAATTTAAACGAAGACTTGAAGGGTAAAGAAGCATGAAGAGTTACAGGAAGAACATTCCAGACAGGGATAATTGTAAATAAGCAGTCCCAGTACTACAGCACCACTAAATAAAATACTGCTTTTTTAGAGGAGAAAAGCAGTTGACAGGATTAGTTGTAAGACTTTAAGACTAGTGATGATGAGGGCTCCTGGGTAGCTTAGTCTGTTAAGCATCTGCCTTCGACTTGGGTCATGATCCCAGAATCCGGGGATGGAGCCCTGTGTTAGGCTCCCTGTTCAGCAGGGAGTCTGCTCCCTCTGCTCCTCCCCCTGCTTATGCTTGCTCTCTTTCTCTCTTTTCTCTCTCTAGCTTGCTTTCAAATAAATACAATTTCTTTAAAGATTTTATTTATTTATTTGACAGGGAGAGAGAGAGCGAGAGAGGGAACACAAGCAAGGCGAGTGGAAAAGGGAGAAGCGGGGTTCCTGCCAAGCAGAGAGCCCAATGTGGGACTCAATCCCAGGAACCTGGCATCATGACCTGAGCCGAAGGCAGACATTTAATGACTAAGCCACTCTGGTGCCCTCCAAATAAGTAAAATCTTTAAAAAAAAAAAAAGAAAAAAGAAAAAGAAAAAAGAACAGTGATGGTAGAAGGTACCCTACTACCTCAATCACTGGAGCATGCGACTCTTGATCTCGGGGTTGTGAGTTTGGGCCCCATATTGGGTAGAGATTACCTTAAAAAAATAAATAGGGGAGCCTGGGTGGCTCGGTTGTTAAGCTTCTGTCTTCAGCTTGGGTCATAATCTCAAGGTTCTGGGATCGAGCCCCACATCAGGCTCCTTGCTCAGTGGGAAGTCTGCTTCTCCCTCTCCCACTCCCCCCTGCTTCTGTTCCCTCTCTCTGTCAAATAAATAAATAAAATTTTAAAAATAATAATAATAAATAACGACAATAATAGTCTGCTAATAGTAGTTTTTCATACTTAGGTTGATGCAGCCTTACCCTTGGACGTCCTAACCTACGAAGAGAAGACCCTGTCGGCCATCTTGAGGATATGTAGCGGGTATGACAGACAGAGGCACCTTTGTAGTATAACAGAGGAGAGACATGGATGGAGAAATAGAGCAAAAATACTCTTCTCTAAGAAGAGCCTTGTCATTGTGAACTCTGAATAGTTTTTGGAAGTTTAAACTGGGAAGGATATGAACATTTATCCACCAGGAGCTTAGAAATAAAGAACAAAACTCATGATTTGCTTACAGCTGTCGTGTTTCCCAATTGATGGCCATAGTTGCAAACTCAAAAATGTGTATTTTAGAAACATTCCTAATTGAGGTTCTTTTTATTCTCTGCCTATGAGATACTATGCTTTTACTTTTAAAGTTTTCTCATTTAGGGCTCTCTTTGGCAGCACATCTACTCAAATTTTCTCATTTAAACTAGGTTTTTTAGAACTAATTTGTCTGGCCCATCACAATAAGTACTAGGGAGATGTCACAGAGACGAATCCTTATGCATTCGTTGTTGATCTCTCTACAGTGGTCTTGTCAAGTTGTGGAGCTCTTTGACTCTGTTCGGATCCTATAAAGGCAAGAAATGTGCTTTCAGAGTGATTCAGGTAAAGACTTCCTTCACATATTCCAAACAAGGCTGAGTAGGGGTCAAACGGCTTTTTATTTTTCATTTTTTTGAAGATTTGTTTGTGAGAGAGAATGAGCTTGTGGGGGGAGGGGCTAAGGGAGAGGCGAGGGAAAGAATCTCCGGCAGACTCCATGCTGAGCGAGGAGCCCAACACGGGGCTCAATCCCAAGACCCCGAGATCATGACCTGAGCCAAAGTCAAGAGTCAGACACCCAACTGACTAGGCCACCTAGGCACCCCTCAGACTGCTTTTTAATACATGTCCCATTTTTTGCTTGCATAAATCTAGTATGGTTAACATTATCCACTGGGGGCAGTGGGGAGGAATAAGGACTACGTTGCTTCTGGAAGTGTGAGAGAAAGCACTTAGATTTTAAATTGTATGGGAGATGTTTGGGGATGAAACTTGGAACTCTTGTGGAAGAGTCTTAACTTTCCATTTGTTGCTTAATGCCTAGTACCCAAAATATTAGAAGACTTTAAACTTATTAAGAACATTTATGTATTTGAGACTACCTCTAAGGGTGCTCTTTGAGATGCCATTGCATCAGCCTTGCTTACTCTAGGAAACTAGGCACGTTTCCACATGCCCTGTGTTGCAGTGCAATTTCTCCCCAGATTTCCTTAACTTTTTTCATTCTCTTACAGGTTTCTCCATTTCTGCTCGCCTTATCTGGTAATAGTAGGGAACTAGTATTGGATTGAATAGTCTTCAATTGCAGAAACATTCCTTTGCTCTCAAAAGCACCTTTTGGTGACAATAAGCTGTCTGAAGACTGAAGCCGTTTAAAAGCCCCGATTGCCGGAATTTGACAGTGCTGAAGATGTTCCAAGTAATTTCCCGCCCTCGTCTGTGGTGGGTTGGGGTTCAGAGAACAATCTGCCTGAGCCAACCAGTGGTGAGCCGGCAGCACGTTGAGCAGACGCACGTCAGAGTTGGAGACCGGGCTGAACTCAGCAGGGTCTTCACACAGAGGGACGTGGCTGCCTTCTCAGAATTAACGGGGGATGTTAATCCTTTGCATTTAAATGAAGATTTTGCAAAACACACCAAGTTTGGAAAGACAATTGTACATGGAGTTTTGGTCAATGGACTTATTTCGGCTCTCCTGGGAACTAAAATGCCAGGGCCAGGCTGTGTATTACTTTCACAGGAAATTAGCTTTCCAGCCCCTTTATATGTTGGAGAAATTGTTTTAGCTTCCGCAGAGGTGAAAAGGCTGAAGCGATTCATTGCTGTTATTGCCGTGTCATGTTTTGTAACAGAAAGTAAAAAGACTGTTATGGAAGGCTGGGTTAAAGTTATGGTCCCAGAAACTCCCCAGTCCTGAACTGTGTTTAAAGATGCACATTCAGGGACGCCTGGGTGGCTCAGTTGGTTGAGCGGCTGCCTTTGGCTCAGGTCATGATCCCAGCGTCCTGGGATCGAGTCCCACATTGGGCTCCTTGCTCGGCAGGGAGCCTGCTTCTCTCTCTGTCTCTGCCTGCCCCTCTGTCTGCATGTGCTCTCTCTCGCTCTCTCTCTCTGACAAATAAATAAATAAAATCTTTAAAAAAAAAAAAAGATGCACATTCAACTCGGCATCAGGGAAATACAAATCAAAACCACAATGAGATACCACCTCACACCAGTCAGAATGGCTAAAATTAACAAGTCAGGAAATGACAGATGCTGGCAAGGATGTAGAGAAAGGGGAACCCTCCTACACTGTTGGTGGGAAAGCAAGCTGGTGCAACCACTCTGGAAAACAGCATGGAAGTTCCTCAAAAAGTTGAAAATAGAGCTACCTACGGCCCAGCAATTGCACTACTGGGTATTTATCCTAAAGATACAAACATAGGGGCGCCTGGGTGGCTCAGTGGGTTAAAGCCTCTGCTTTCGGCTCAGGTCATGATCCGAGGGTCCTGGAATCGAGCCCCGCATCGGGCTCTCTGATCAGCAGAGAGCCTGCTTCCCCCCTCTCTCTCACTGCCTGCCTCTGTCTACTTGTGAGCACTCTCTGTCCAAAAAAAAAAATATATAAATATATATATATATATATATATATATATATATATATATATATATATATTAAAAAAAGATACAAACGTAGTGATCCGAAGAGGCACGTGCACCCAAATGTTTATAGCAGCAATGTCTATAATAGCCAAACTATGGAAAGAACCTAGATGTCCATCAACAGATGAATGGATAAAGAAGATGTGGTATATATACATAATGGAGTACTATGCAGCCATCAAAAGAAATGAAACCTTGCCATTTGCGATGACCTGGATGGAACTAGAGGGTATTATGCTTAATGAAATAAGTCAGTCGGAGAAAGACAACTATCATATGATCTCCCTGATACGAGGAAGTGGAGATGCAACATAGGGGGTTTGGGGGGTAGGAAAAGAGTAAAACAAGATGGGATCGGGAGGAAGACAAACCATAAGTAACTCTTAATCTCACAAAACAAACTGAGGGTTGCTGGGGGGAGGGAGAGGGGAGTGGGGTAATGGACATTGGGGAGGGTCTGTGCTATGGTGAGTGCTGTGAAGTGTGTAAACCTGGTGATTCACAGGCCTGTACCCCTGGAGATAAAAATACATTATATGTTTATAAAAAAAAAAAAAGATGCACATTCAGGTGCCAGTGGTACTGTTCTAGAGCCTCTGAGGAAAAGGGATTGCTGCTCTTCCCCAGGGATGGCTTTAGACCTAGAAGCCTGTGTTGGAGGAGGGGAGCAGGTAGAGGGGTGTTCCAAGGTCCACTGTCCAATTTGGTTTTATGCTTCACACAGACCTGAGTATATTCATCATCTGTCTAGGTTTTTTAAATGGAAAAAATACCAGGAAGGTTATTTGGCCAAAGGTTCTACTTCTAGGATTTCACATGTAGTTAGATTTGCATTTGAGTAACAAATCTGCCTCTATCTGTGCAGAGTAAGTTTATCACTGAATTTATAACTAGCATTTTTTTTTTTAATATATAACTAGCATTTCATTACTGAAGGCAGCGGCAGAAGTCAGGTCATCTTTGAGCACCTTCTGCCAGTCCGGAAAATGAGAGCCTGTCCTTCAGCAGTTTCTGGGTCAGAGTTTATCGTAATTTTGTTTCTATTTACACCGCCATGGCTCCTCCTTCCATCTTCAGTGGCATTTGCCTTTCGGACAGTTTCCCTGTGATTAGAGAAGGGCTATGTGCACGTTTGGACTCATTTATGTAAACTCTCTCAATCTCACATATACAACAGGGATGACAACACCTACCACACAGGCCCGTTGGAGATGCTATAGGTACAAACAGCTAAGCACAAAGTCCAGCTGCTCGTCCATTCTCCCCGTGAATGAGGCTAGAGGTTTTCCCGAGTTTAAAGCAAACTAGCCCACAATTAAACAGGTGACAGACTCATTTTTCAAGATTTTTTTTTTTTTTAATTTGACAGAGAAAGAGATCACAAGTAGGCAGAGAGACAGGGTGAAGCAGGCTCCCTGCTGGATGCGGGGCTCCATCCCAGGACCCTGGGATCATGACCTGAGCTGAAGGCAGAGGCTTTAACCCGCTGAGCCACCCAGGTGCCCCATTTTTCAAGATGTTAATCAGTCTAAACCTGGAATAGAGTTGGAATGCAAAATTTCTATTTTAGTAATCCAGATTATTTTCTCCCTCCCTTGAAAACACTGTGGATTGGGGCGCCTGGGTGGCTCAGTGGGTTAAGCCACTGCCTTCAGCTCAGGTCATGATCTCAGGGTCCTGGGATCCTGGGATGGAGCCCCCGCATCCGGCTCTCTGCTCAGCAGGGAGCCTGCTTCGCCCCACCCTCTGCCTGCTGCTCTGCCCACTTGTGATCTCTCTCTCTCTCTCTCTGTGTCAAATAAATTAAAAAAAAAACCAACACTGTGGATTCTCCCCTTTATAAATAATACATGTCTATTGTAAAGATTATAAATAAAAACTATAAGGAACGCTGTGGAGGCCAAGTTCTTAAGAATTGAGGGATATTGAAAATTTAATCAGTATTAAAAAAATAAGTTGGACACTGAAGAGGAAACGCATCTAATACGTTCATACTGAGTGGTCATCCCAACACAACCAACACTTTCAAGATAATCTATAACAGAACAAATCTCTGTGACTTTATTCTTTTTATTTTTTTATAAAGATTTTATTTATTTATTTGGCAGAGAGAGTGGGGAAGCAGGCTCCCCGTTGAGCAGAGAGCCCGGTGCGGGACTCGATCCCAGAACCCTGAGATCATGACCCGAGCTGAAGGCAGAGGCTTAACCCACTGAGCCACCCAGGCGCCCTGCTCTGTGACTTTAGATGGTGGTTCTGATTACAGCTAGATGCTTTGATCAGGAAGATAGAGCAGGAGTCATTGGTGAGATCAACGTCTATTTCCTGGGAAAAGGTTTTTCCGCCTGGTGGATCGGTAACTAGATTTTTTTATTTTTATTTTTACGTCAAGGGGATAAATTAAGCAGATTACTAGAAAAAAATCACTGTAGGCACTAGAGGGCAATGATGTGTATAAATGGTATTTTTTTAAACTGTTGACTATTGTACCATATTCTAGTTGGTGATAGTGAGATGAAAATACTAAAATCAATGTGAGAAGCAAAGGATGCTGTCCTCATGAGTTTCAGAATGGGCAGCTGTGCAGCTCAGATGCACAGGAAGACTTATTCATAGGGGAAGGCTATACAAGGTAAAACTGATAAAGTGTTGGGGAAAAAAAAACGGAAACTTGAAGCACAAAATACAGACTCAAAGCCATGACTGTCTCCTCCCATAGAACTCATTCTCTGGCTCTCGTAGCACTCTTGAGAACTAGGACCATAAATGGAGTGTGATATGTGATATGATCATTAATATTGGCCGCTACCATTTTTTCTTCAAATTTCTACCCCTGCCTTTTTTTTTTTTTAAGATTTTATTTATTTATTTGACAGAGAGTCACAGCAAGAAAGAGAACACAGCAGGGGGAGTGGAAGAGGGAGAAGTAGGCTTCCTGCTGAGCAGGGAGCTCAGCTCGATTTGGGGCTCCATCCTAGGATGCTGGGATCATGACTGAGCCAAAGGCAGACGCTTAACAACTGAGCCTCCCAGGGGCCCCTATCCCCCCCCTCCTTTTTTAAAAGATTTTTAGAAAGTGTGAGTAGACGAGGGGCAGAGGAAGAGAGAATCTCAAACAGGCTGCACGCTAGCCAAGAGACTAACACTGAGACCTAACCCTGAGATCATGATCTGAGCCGAAGCTAAAACCACATGTCAGACACTTAACCAACTGAGTCACCCCGGTGCCCCTAACATTTTATTTTTAAGTAATCTCTACACCCAGTGTGGGGCTCAAACTTATAACCTGGAGATCAAGAGCCACATGCTCCACCAGCTGAGCCAGCCAGGCGCCTCACTGAGCCAGTTTTCTACATTAACTCCAGTCTCTGAAAACTTTGTGAATTAAACTTAATGTCCCATTTTATAGGCAAGGAAACAGACTGATGCTGTGTGACTTGCCCAAGGCTGTACAGCCAGTATGTGGTAGAGCAGGGATGCAAATGGGGACCTGCCTGGTGCCAAAGCATTTCTTTGCTCCATTTCCTTGTGGGTCTCATAACGTTCCCATTACTGGAGCACTGTCAGCTTCTGTAATAGTGTCGCGTCATGTGGCATTACAGTATTTGGAACCACGATTCTATAGAATTCTCTTTATATTCAAAATGTGCTAGATCTCACTTCCTGCTACAGTTCCAGCATTTTCCTATATACTATTACTTGATGGCTTCTACCCGTAACCATCACCTACCCTTTTTCTCAGTTGACCTTCAGTGATAACTTGTCTTTAGAGCAGAATCATCAAAAGGGTTATTCTAAAGGTGAAAGGTTATGTGTAGGCCAAGTTTGGTGGGAAAAAGGGGAATGTCAGGCCTAGCTGGTCATTGATACTGTGTAATTCAAAAGTAGCTTATCAATATGACCCGTTTTCATTTTTAAAATGGTCCCTGAGAGGCGCCTGGGTGGCTCAGTGGGTTAAGGCCTCTGTTTTCGGCTCAGGTCCTGATCCCAGGGTCCTGGGATCGAGCCCCGCATCGGGCTCTCTGCTCGGCAGGGAGCCTGCTTCCCCCCCCTTCTCTTTCTGCCTGCCTCTCTGCCTACTTGTGATCTCTCTCTCTCTCTCTGTCAAATAAATAAATAAATAAATCTTAAAAAATAAATAAATAAAATGGTCCCTGAATGCCCTGGTCTCCTTTGATCTCCGTAAATCAGTACAAGGTTGGACTAGAGAAGTAGGCAAGAAGGGATACGTCTCTATCAATGATGACTTCTTATTTTTACTCAGAGATGCTCAAGCCACTCATGCTTTGTGAAAGCTGGCTCTAAGGGAAACTGCCTGGTGGTGGTTTTCACATTGAGCCCTGTGGGAGATGCCAAAAAGAATGTGGCTCTTCTAATGAAAGCAGAGGTGACCCTCAAATTAGGAATTTCTCTCCGGGATCACTAGAGGCATCCCTGACAGTACTAGGTCACAGGTGGAAGTGAGTATGAAAGTACTGACTAAACCAGCAGGCCAAATTGTACTAGCACTTTCCACATAGGGGCATTGTGAGACTGCAATTTATGTCATGTTTGATTGCTACAGAAAGATATACCCATCTTAAGCAATTTCAGCCTAATGTACTGGAAAATTGCTTAACAGATTTTTAAAGATTTTTTTTTTTTTTAATTTTGACAGACAGAGATCACAAGTAGGCAGAGAGGCAGGCAGAGAGAGAGGGAGGAAGCAGGCTCCCCGCTGAGCAGAAAGCTCGATGAGGGGCTCAATCCCAGGACCCCGAGACCATGACCCCAGCTGAAGGCAGAGGCTTAACCCACTGAGCCACCCAGGCGCCCCCAGATTTTTATACTCTATTAGAAACATTTTTGGGCGCCTGGGTGGCTCAGTGGGTTAAAGCCTCTGCCTTCGGCTCAGGTCATGATCCCAGGGTCCTGGGATCGAGCCCCGCATCGGGCTCTCTGCTCAGCAGGAAGCCTGCTTCTTCCTCTCTCTCTGCCTGTCTCCCTGCCTACTTGTGATTTCTATCTGTCAATTAATAAATAAAATCTTTAAAAAAAAAATTTCCATATTGGTGAGATGCCACTCATTTCTTTTTCTGAGCAGCAAATCTTGAGTAGCAGCAGGAAGAAAGCCTCAGCACAGCCTCCATTCATCTTGTAGACCTGACTTGTGTATTCATCTAGAAAAAGAAGAAATTGCTAAATGCACACCAGTACCTCTTAGGTAACCACAGGCCTTCATTTGGTGCTGAATTATTAGTCATTTTTCTTTTACGTTCTTCAAGTATGATTCAGAGACCAATTTACTCCCAAAGAAAATTGCTATTAAATTATATCTATTAAGTTTTTATATTAAAACATACTCTAGCAAGGGTTGACTGTCATTCTGAGCAGCAGGGCCCCTCTGAATGCCTCATGTGTTGGCATAATTTATTAACTGGCTGTATCTGAGCAGAATGGGAGTGCTGTGAAATGACTATTGGGTTGCAGGTTCCCAGATGTTTTACTTTCTTTGTTCTTGGCTTGCCTTCATTTGGATTACAAGCACAGCAGAGACAAGAATTCTCAACATCTTCAGAGAATTGTTGGGTTGGACCAAAATCAACTACAAGAAACTATTTAAGTTCAAAATCCTAAGAGAACCCAAGACTGATGTTGACACTACATAAATAGAACAGGATTAATAGGAGGCCTCACAAACAGTCAATTTCTAGGCCACAATCAATTTCTAGGGTGGCTTTTAGCTGTGTGTGACCTTCTTTCAAACCCTGGGCAAAATTCCTCTGTGATATGATAGCAAACATCAAAGGGAAAGAAAAATGATCAAATGTGAGTTTGATCAAATTTTATTGTTTTCTATCCAGATCATGAATATTTAAAGAAATAAAATAGGGGCACCTGGGTGGCTCAGTTGGTTAAGCAACTGCCTTCAGCTCAGATCATGATCCCAGGGTCCTAGGACAGAGCCCCACATCAGGCTTCCTGCTCAGCAGGGAGCAGGCTTTTCCCTCTCCTTCTGCCACTCCCCCTGCTTGTGCTCTCCTGCTCTTTCTGTGTCAAATAACTAAATAAATTCTTTTTTTTTTTAAAGAAAGGAAAATAATTTTGAGTTGGGAGGCAATGCTGCTTAGGAAGCATTGAAATTTTCACAGGCTTCTGTGATTTGCTTTGTAGAACAGTTGCCAGGTCTGGAAGCAACCTCACTAAAGCATCCTCATTATCTTCAGCCTGGCCAAATGCCAAGTTGTTAAACAACCTGTGGGCCATCTACACATTTGGCAACATATAGGGATATAAATCTTTTTTTTTTTTCCCCCCTGCTAGCCTGAGTAGTTGTGTATGTGGCAAAAACCAAGGGTATACATAACTCACTCACTTTGCTGGGTCTGAGGCTGGAAGCAAAGCTGATTGGATTTAGATCAGCTCTGGCCTGGGGAGGGTTTCTCCACATTCAGCATGAGCCACTTGAAAAGCTGTCACAAGTTTTGGGGCCTGGTCTCCAGAGAATTTAGGGATCCAGTTAAATTCAGGATCCTCAGGGGATCACTGATAAGGCACTGATTTGGGCAGATGAAAATGAAATGATAAGGCTTGCCGTAGCTCTTATTCTGAGGGGCCTAACTTCAGGTGAGAATTTCTGGAGAAAGGGAAAGTCTGATTGAGAGTTAGTCTCTGGCTTCATTCCATCCTATATCCGATTTCTTGCTTTCAGTTTTTGAGGGAAACTTAGACAAGGTTGTTATTTTACAAACTTCGCAACTCGATTGTATATTATTTTTTTTTGTAATCATACAAGTAAATATCTTCATTAGAGACATTTTGGAAAATACAGAAAAGCATAAAAATGGAAGGCGTTCCTTCCTAGAGACCCTCAATTAATATTTTGGTGTTTTCCTTGTTTTTCTATATAAACATGTTAAAAACTTGGGATCCTACAAGTGCACATATTGCTTTTTCCCACTCATTGTTACATCAAGAGCATTTCTCAACATCATTAAGTATCTTTTGATAATCTGATTTTAATTTTATTATTTATTTATTTAGTTATTTATTTTTAAAGATTTTATTTATTTATTTGACAGAGAGAGATCACAAGTAGGCAGAAAGAGAGGAGGAAGCAGGCTCCCTGCAGAGCAGAGAGCCGGATGCAGGGCTCAATCCCAGGACCCTGGGATCATGACCCAAGCCCGAAGGCAGAGGCCTCAACCCAGTGAGTCACCCAGGCGCCCCGATAATCTGATTTTTAACCACTGCAAAATGTTCTACTTATGATTGTCCCATGATTTGTCCAATTCCCAATTGTTAGATATTCATTCATCCTTGCATGCTATTTGTTTGCACTGATCTCTGATTATTTCTTTAGGCTACCCTTCCAAATGTGTGATTACTGGGTGAGAACATTTTCAAAGCCCTTGATATGTATTGTCAAATCCCAGCTCCTAGCACTGGGTAAGGTAATTATTACATGGTAAGTACTCTGTAAATTATTGTTGAATGAATAAATGCCTTTCAGAAAGGTGGACCAATTTATACTCCCACCAGCAGTATTTGAGAAGAGCCTTATCTTGGTTGGTCCACATTATGAAAGGAATAATGATTCAAGCAGAATTTTGGTTTCTGTGGCAATGAAATATTCCATTTGCTTTAAAGAAATGGAAGTAAAAAGTGGAGGGGCACCTGGGTGGCTCAGTTGGTTGAGTGACCAACTCTTGATTCTGGCTCAAGTCGTGATCTTCAAGGTTGTGAGATTGGGCCCCATGGCAGGCTCAGTGCTGGGCGGGGAGCCTGCTTAAGATTCTCCCTCATCTTTGTCCTCTTGTTCTTGCCTCTCCCCCTCAAGAAAATGAAAATAAAAAATAAAAATTAAAAAAGCAGTAAAAAGATGAATGGTCCCTAAATGATATATGGTTGTGTTTTAGTAGACTGCTGCTTTTAAACACATGGAGACAAAAATCGAATGCTGGAATTCTGATTATACTAGGATCGAATCATGAAGTTCCTTGTTTCCCTTTTCACATGTCAGTCTGTTGTAGCTACTTGCCCAACAATCGCTGTAAGCTCAAGATCTGGAGAGGGTATTCTTTGGATACTGTCTAGGCCTTCGCTGTCATGTCTAATGGTGGTGGTCGGGGGCAGTTACCAAAAACCTTTATTCTCTCTTTTTAAAAAATATTTTTTATTTATTTGACAGAGAGAGAGAGAGAGAGAGAGAGAGACAGTGAGAGAGGGAACACAGGCAGGGGGAGGGAGAGAGGGAGACAGGCTCCCCGCTGATCAGGGAGCCCAATGTGGGGCTCCATCCCAGGACCCTGAGATCATGACCTGAGCAGAGAAGGCAAACATTTAATGACTGAGGCACCCAGGTGCCCCGAGACTTTATTCTCTTATCTAAACTGCAGAAATCTAGGGGAGACAAATTTAAAAGAAACTCTCCATTCTGTGAACTGTAGGGGAAGGAAGTTAACAAATATTGTTAAGCAAAAATGTGCTAAGCCCCTTCCTGTCCTACTGCAGTCCACATCCTAACCTTTCCATACAGGTAGTAGTATCTCCATTTTGTAGATAGGGAGCTGGGGCTCAGAGAGTTTGGGTAACTTATTCAAGGTCACACAGTTGGTAAATACCAGAGCCCCAGAGATCCTGGTCCTCTGATTCCAAGTCTAACTCCACTGTCCTGGGATGCAGCCCTTGGAAAGAGCGGTGTGGGTGGGATTCCAGGGGTGGGATGCGGGGGGGAGATGACTGGGGGTGGCAGGGGAAGTGCCAGTATTGTGACCTTGGTTTCAGAAAGACTGTGAGGGGTAAACGTGGTGCTGGGAAGCTGATCTCCAAGCTCCAGGGCTGGGGGGTTGAGGTTCTTGGAGCCAGTACAGTGGGACTGAAGATCCCAAGTCTGCAGGATCTTGGTTGAGAGTTTTCAGGAGTGAAGGTTGTTAAAAGAATTCAGCCAAGAACTACAGAACACTCAAGAAAGAAATTGAAGAAGACATAAAAAGATGGAAGACCATTCCATGTTCTTGGATCAGAAGAATAAACATTGTTAAAATGTCTATACTACCTAGAGCAATCTATACTTTTAATGCCATTCCGATCAAAATTCCATCGGAAATTTTCAAAGAGCTGGAGCAAGAATTCAGCCAACTAAGTCTGAAGATCTAATAGGCATTATTAAGTGATTCATGACTCAGGCAGGATCCCATCTAGCAAGCAGAAAAGACCTCTGAGAAGCTGTACAAAAAGGAAGATTTTTGTTTTTGTTTTTTAATAGGAAGGAGGGTGGGGCAAGGAAGTTATTAGCAAAAGAAAGGATTATTTCAGGCAAGGTCACTTTCCCTTAGGGGAAAGGGCAGGGGGTCTTATCGTGCAAATTACCTCATCTTCCTTTGGGGGGTGGGGGTGGGGATGGAGAATCTGCGGGTCAGATTACCTCACTGGGGCAAGCCATTAAATTCCTGACTGACTGTTAAAACTACATTTCTGGGGGGCGCCTGGGTGGCTTAGTGGGTTAAGCCTCTGCCTTCGGCTCAGGTCATGATCTCAGGGTCCTGGGATCGAGCCCCGCATCGGACTCTCTGCTCAGCGGGGAGCCTGCTTCTCCCTCCTACCTGTGATCTCTCTGTCAAATAAATAAAACCTTAAAAAAAAAAAAAAAAAAAGCAACCCCAAAAAACCCACAAACAAAAAAGACTACATTTCTGGGGGAGTTTGAAACCACAGTTAGGTTAGAGTAAGTTCTGGTTTGGTGATGTGGCCTAGCATAAGTGACTCCATTTTGGGTCTATGGTTTTCTTTTTGACAAGGCTTTTGTGGCTGGGGCCAAGGGTAGAGGTTGGAGTCCTGGACTGAGGCCCGGATTTTAGGATCCCCAGTTCCAAGAACGTGGGTCCGAGGGTTCTGGGGTCCAAAGGCACCAACTGTGGGGTTCAATTCTGAGGACCTAGCTCTTAGGTTCTTGGGTCTGAAAAGCTAGGATCAAGAGTTCACTAAAACTGGAATCTTAGGAGCTTGTTTTAGAAAGTTTCTGGGTCTGCAGGGCTCGGACTGAGAGTCTCATCCTGAAGGTCCCTTTTCTGGCTTAGGCTCCTTGGACCTGGGAGGTCTGGGTGGGAAAGGTCCAGCTGTAAAAGTCTCAAGTCTGTTAGTCCCGGCTTCGAGGGCCTAAAGTGAAAAGCCCAACGCTGCGAGGCTTGGTTTGGCCATCTTTGGGCCGGAGATTTCCTGGATCGCAGGGCTCAGGACGCCATGTCTTCGGATCTGAGGATCTCTGGACGTGGTGGCTCGGGATGGAGTGTCTCAGGTCTGAGACTGGACGCTGAGGGTACCGGGTCTGCGGGCGGCTGCGAGGACCTTGGAAACGCGGGTCCAGTCGCGCTAGGACCCCGCGGGAGGCGGCGGCGGGAAGGGCGGCCGGTGTTGGCAGCACGGGCGGCGAGACTCCGGCGCTAGGACCCCGCGGGCGCGGCGGGTGGCGGCGGCGCGTGGGGCGGCGCGTGTTGACAGCGGCAGCGGCGGCGGCGGCGGCGGCGGAGCCGGGCGGGCGGCGGGAGTCGGCGCGCCTGGTTCCTGCTCTTGGTGTCGAGGCGGTGGCGGACGGGCGTGAGGGGATGGCCTTCATGGAGAAGCCGCCAGCCGGCAAGGTGCTGCTGGACGACACGGTGCCGCTGACAGCAGCCATCGAGGCGAGCCAGAGCCTGCAGTCCCACACGGTGCGCGGCCCGCCGGTCGGTCGGGCGGCGCGGGGCGGCCCCGGGCGGCGAGGGGGCTTCGGGCGGCCCGGCGCGGGTTGGGCAGGGTCTCCCGGCCGGGGAGCGGGGCCGGGGGTCGGCGGCCCAGGCCGGGAGGGTAGTACCGTGGCAGTGGCTCTGGGTCAGGGGCCCCGGGGCCCAGGTGAACTCAGGTCTGCAGGGGCCGGGGGTGGGGATCTCAGCCCCCTGGGCCAAGCAGGAGGAAGGGCTCGGCGGTGCGCTCCGAGTTGTAGGTTTCCCGGGCCCACCTTGGCCAGGCGGAATAAAGGGACCCTCTCCTCCACTCCTGCCCGCCGCCAGCCTTCTCTCTGGGGCCGCCGAGTTTTCCTCCCTTCAGCTGGGTAGCTGAGTGGCGGCGATGTGGATGCGCCTGGCCAAATCGAAGTGTGACTTTAGAGCCTACTTCTTGGGATAGCAGAATGTAAATGGCTGGTGTCTGCCGCCCCAGTTGCTGGGCAGTTGCTTGGCCTAGGAGCAGGGAAGTGGTGAGGGAGTCAGTCCGGGGTCCTGCTGAGGCAGGTGTATGAGTTTGCTCCTTCCCTCCTCTAACCTGCTCTTTAGTGGGCAGTGGTAGTATTCCTTTGAGTTTAAAATCCACCAGAGTAGCATAAAGGAGTAATAGGTCCTCATAGTAAACACAGACAGTTCATTTGTTACATATACTGTCTTTTATGGGTCTTTAAAACCAGGATTGTTTTCATTTGCCTGTGCCTTTTTTTTTTTTTTTTTTAGAACACTGTGCATTATAATTTACAAGCAATAAACCTAGAAACCAGCAGAAAAACAGGAGCTGTCAGTCAGTAGGACTTTGGGAAATAATGAATGGGGAGAGAGAGATTCCTTAAGTTGTAATGTCTTGTCAGGTCACCAAATCAGATTCTAGCTTGAGGCTTGTTTGTTTACCATTGCAGTGTGTTTAGGGTTCATGTCTGGAGGCTAAAGCCCCACAATAGCCTTCTGTTTCTCTTTTTGTTCAAGCTGTTCTGGTGACTTCAAAGAGATCTTTTATTCTGTTGTATTAAAGTAGGACTTTTTTGAACCTCAGTTTCCTCTTCCAATAGCCGTGCTTTGTAGGGTTTGAATTGTTCAAAGTGTTCATTTCCAGTTAGGAAGATGATTAGACATTTTAAAAATGTATTTCATTTTCTCCTTTATCTTTAATCCTCTTTTACAGACTTGGGAGAAGGCACTGTGTTGGACAGAATTTTTACCCTTTGTAATATATACCTGTGGGAGTATGGGTTAAAGGTTGAAGTTTAGGGCAGGTAGTCAAGAATAAATTCTGCTATTAAATTAGATTTTTTACTTGACTTTTGGCACGTAAATAGTACAAACTTCCGAGGAGAAGAGTTGAATCTTTTAGGTTTATTTTGTGTTGAAAGTAAAGAGATGCTTGGGACACCTGGGTGGCTCAGTTGGTTAAGCAGCTGCCTTCAGCTTGGGTCATGATCCCAGCATCCTGGGATCGAGTCCCACATCAGGCTCCTTGCTTGGCAGGGAGCCTGCTTCTCCCTTGGCCTCTGCCTGCCACTCTCTGCCTGTGCTTGCTCTCTCTCTCTCCCTCTCTCTCTGACAAATTAAAAAAAAAAAAAAAAAAAAAAAAAAAAA
>PISX010002048.1:0-101335 GCA_004024625.1 Mellivora capensis | reverse complement strand
TAAAGAGATGCTTATAAGAACTCACAGATCACTTCTTCCAGGAAGCATTCCATGATGGCCACTGCCCCAAGCCCTGTGCTCACTTCCACCTTGACCTAGATCAGTTTATTCTGTAATCACTTCTTCAGTTTTCCTCTCCACCAGGTTATGAGAGGAGGGACAGGTGCTTAATTTTGGGTCCCAGATCCTGGTGTCTGACAGGATTTCATATGTGTTTGTTGAATGAATAAACAAATGAATTGCAACCTTACTTTGCCTCTTTTTTGTTTGTGTAAAACAGTAGTGGTGAAAATTGGAACAATGTGGCATCTAAGTTGCTAAGTTAAGGGGGTCAGTGCTTCAGCAAGGTAGTGAAAGATGTAATAAGATTCCATTTCTACTGCCGAGCTTTTCTTTAAGAAATAAAATAATTAGAGTAGAGAATGGGAGTCCCTATAATGATGACTGATCACAAAAGATAGTGACTCACAGGAGACCCATAGAGGCAGATGTGGTGGAATAAAAAACACTGTAGCATTGTCTTGCGCAATTTTTGACTGTTCTATGTTCTTGTCATTTTAGCTGTAGAATTGGAGAGTGGGAAATGTTGCATCAGCCCTGAACTTTACTGAGAAAATCATATGCTGATGCAGACTTTCTGGATTATTAGCCCCTTATGAGTAAGTCCCTTTAAAACAGGAACTGTTGGAAATTATTTTGGAAAGAAGTAGTTGTTAGTAGTGACATATGGAAGAAAAGAGCATTGTTTTCTGTTGGGAAAACTGAAGGTGACTTTCCTATTTGTCAGCTGAAGGGAGATGGTGTCCCAAAAGTCAGGGCAGTCCTCCCTCTGAAATGCTGAAAAATTGATGTTGCTCCTTGGCTGTAGGATAGAAACATACAGAGAGAGTATATAGTGGACAGCCTTTGAGTTGGAAGAGGCAAGACGTTAATAGTTTTGGGCAGACACTTGCTAGTCTGTGGACATTGGTTGCGCAAGTCATAAGAAGGTTAACTTTTTGATGTGTATTTTGATGTTGTAAAGAGGGTAATAAATGCGTGCTCTGCCTGCCTTCCAAGGTTGTTACAAAAATCAGATGAAACAGTCTTTATGAAGTATTCCTAAAGGGCATTTCTTTCTTCTTCCATATCTTCACTTCCTGGTGAAATAACATCCAAAGCGTTAAACATGGTAAAGTGTTACTATCGTAAATAGCTAATTTCTGTCCATGGTTCCTTCCCTTTACCAAGGTTGTTTAGCTTTGGGAAACAGAATTTATAGCAGAAAATTTTAGGTTACATAGGATTTAAAATTTATGGACTTGGGAGGGAAACATTCTGTGGGTTGGAAAATACAGAAGCCAGGATGGAGGGAACACAAGGTCACTGCGAGAAAGGCATATTTGCATGAAAAACTGGCAGAGAGGGTACGGATTGGTAGATGATTCTGTTCCTGACTGTGGTTTGAATGATCTTATTTTCACTTTTATGGAGCACAATGAATTTGGCTTCAGGAAATAGACCAGGCCTCTGCTGCAAGGAAATGAAACTTCCATAAAATCCAAAGGGACTATAGTTAGGATGCTTTCAGCTCTGGTGGGAGGAAAGGGAAGGATTTTTCAAACAACAGGAATCTGAATAAAAAGCCTTACAGGTGAATTGTGGGAAAGTTGGGGCTACTGAAGAGAAGACAAGGGAAATAGAGATGTTCTTGGTGACGTGAAAGGGAAAACTTCTAAAAATCAATATACTGAAAAAGTGCTTACCTAGCTGAAATAGAAACCAGAGGAAACCGATAGTTTTGGAGAGGGTTGTTATCAAATATGCATATCAGGTTTTTGCTGGTCAGTGTGCTATAGTGTGCTAACGCTTCATCTCCATTTTCTCCTTTTAAAATACTCATCTGAATCAAGGCCTGTTTACTCTGCATTTGGTGCATTTTGTTTTTGAGAAACAAAAGATAATTTTAGTGGTATTTGAGGCATAACACAATTTTTTTTTAATCTGGAAAGATAATATTACATGTTGAGATCTTTACCGAAAATAGGTCTCTCTTTGAACCTTTGATTTTTGGAAACTGTATTCTTACACAGTTTATTTATTCAACAGCTCTCATTAATTTGAGAAAAATGTGTTGTGTACCTACTGTGTGCCAGACACATGCTGGAGATCTGGTGGTATGCTAGATAGCTCCTGCTTTCATTGAGCTTTTGTTCTGTGGGGTTCTGAGGTCTTCCATTTCCTGAGGTGTAGACAAGTGAGTCAGAGTCTTTACTTGTCATAACACAGATGTGTTTTTTTGTTTTGGTTTTTTTTTTTTAAAGATTTTATTTATTTATTTGACAGAGAGATTATAAGTAGGCAGAGAGGCAGGCAGAGAGAGAGAGGAGGAAGCAGGCTCCCTGCCAGGCAGAGAGCCCGATGCGGGGCCCGATCCCAGGACCTCAAGATCATGACCTGAGCTGAAAGCAGAGGCTTAACCCACTGAGCCACCCAGGCACCCAACACAGATGGTTTTGATCTTCCTTTTGTGGCTTGGATTATTGAGCCTCTGCTTTTTATTTTTATTTTATTTTATTTTTTTATTTTTTAAAGATTATTTATTTATTTATTTGACAAGAGATTACAAGTAGGCAGAGAGGCAGGCAGAGGGGTGGAGAAGCAGGCTCCCTGCTGAGCAGAGAGCCCGATGGATGCGGGGCTCCATCCCAGGACCCTGGGACCTTGACCTGAGCCGAAGGCAGAGGCTTTAACCTACTGAGCCACCCAGGCACCCGAGCCTCCGCTTTTTAATCAGTGGCCTTTTTAATAGTCTTTTTCTTTTTATATTTTATTTACTTGACAGAGAGAGATCACAAGTAGGCAGAGAGGCAGGCAGAGAGAGAGGGCGAAGCAGGCTTTCTGCCGAGCAGAGAGCCCTCTGCGGAGCTCGATCCCTGGACCCTGGGATCATGACCTGAGCTGAAGGCAGAGGCTTAACCCACTGAGCCACCCAGGTGCCCCTTTATATAGTCTTTTAAACTCTTTTCATACATCCTCAGAATAAATCAATCAAATGTGATGCCAAATTAGCAGACCTCATTGCCTTCAGAGCCTGACATTTTAGGCAACCCAGTGCTCAAAATCGGGATCTCTCTGGGCTTCCTTTTGGGATGCTATTTGGAAGTTTCTTTACAATTCCAAGTTATACGGAATACTTTAACAAAAAAAATTCCTTGAAGATATTTGCATAGGCAAATGCAGACCAAATGATAGTTCCTCATTTTATATGAAGATAATAAGTTTTTTTGAAATCTTTTTTTTTTTTTTTTTAAAGATTTTATTTATTTGAGAGAGTGAGAGAGAGAGAGAGATGAGAGAGCACACACAGAGGGAGAATCAGGCTCCCCGCTGAGCAGGGAACCTGATGTGAGGCTTGATCCCAGGACCCTGGGATCATGACCTGAGTCACCCAGGTGCTCCAAGTTTTCTTGAAATTAAACTACTTGTCTTCTATTTGGTTATGTATTTTTCCCACTTGTTTTTGAAACCTGTGATGGATATAGTTGCAAAAGTCTGAGTTGGAACTTGTTAGATAATGGTAATTGTTAATTTAGAGATTGAAAGTAAACTGTACGTTTTGGTTTTTTTTTTTTAAAGATTTTATTTATTGGAGCTCCTGGGTGGCTCAGTGGGTTAAAGCCTCTGCCTTTGGCTCCGGGGTGGGGGGGGGGGGTGGTTTGGTGAACTCAGGGTCCTGGGATCAAGCTCTGTATCAGGCTGTCTGCTTAGCAGGGAGCCTGCTTACCCCCTCTCTCTCTGCCTGCCTCTCTGCCTACTTGTGATCACTGTCTGTCAAATAAATAAGTAAAATCTTAAAAAAAATTTTATTTATCTGTCAGAGAGAGACATAGTGAGAGAGGGAATGCAACCAGGGGGAGTGGGAGGCCTCCTGCTGAGCAGGGAGCATGATGTGGGGCTCAATCCCAGGACCCTGAGATCATGACCCAGGCCGAAGGCAGACGCTTAGCCGACTTAACCACCCAGGTGCCCCTAAACTGTACCTATTGAAGTCAATTTTTTGCAGACTGATTTAGGGGCTGGCTGGTGATTTTTTTTTTTTTTTTTTTTTTTTTTTTTGAGTAAGTGAGCGCATGCAGGTGGGGGAGGTGAGGAGGGGTAGAAGCAGAGAGAGAGAACCCTAAGCAGGCTTCATGCCCAGTGCAGAGCCTGATTTCACAACCCCGAGATCCTGACCTTAGCTGAAGTCAAGAGTCAGACACTTAACTGAGCTACCCAGGTGCCCCTAGGGGCTGATGATTCTTAGTCCTCATCACTTCTTTTGAGTATTATCCCACTAGGAGGATTTTTTGTAGTTGGAATATAAATAAGAAGCTGGCTGTAGTTATCTGGAAGAAGTAGGATTCTGGGACTGAGGTTTATTTTAGGAGAAAAGATCTTATGTGTTTTGCTCCTCAGGGCAATATCATAAATATTCACCCATGTGTACGTAGCCTCCATGTAGTTTGTGATCTTAATAAGATTGTTCAAAATATAGATTGTTGATTGATGGCCTAAATGGGTTCATTTGGGCCAACTAGAACCAACCTATTTTCTTTTTTTTAATTTTTTTTTAAGATTTTATTTATTTGACAGAGATTACAAGTAGGCAAGAGAGGCAGGTAGGGAGAGAGGAGGAAGCAGGCTCTCCACGGAGCAGAGAGCCCAATGTGGGGCTCAATCCCAGGACCCTGGGATCATGACCTGAGCCGAAAGCAGAGGCTTTAACCCACTGAGCCACCCAGGCGCCCCACCAACCTGTTTTCTACTGAGGCAGGTAGTGGTTCTTTTCAAGCTGCTAGAGATTTCTGAGTGGCTTCACATGAAATGAGGCTCCTTTATGTTCCAGCTTTTGGCATCCTGAAGACAGGAGAACTGGACTCAAACATTGTTTTGGAACTCAGAAGTGCTTGAGTGCTTAGGGTTGTTGTAGAAGGGAGGGTAATAGGTTTTTTTCTGTTGCTTTCCCCCTAAAACTGGAAGTCATTCTTGTCAGTGACTTCTTTCACAAGTAAGATGCACATTGTAGGGGAAATTAAGGTATGACTGTCTTCAGAGGAGATGAAGAGTACATTTTTCCTGTGGTCTTCAGAAAATTGAGTAGTTACTTTTTGTTGGCTTAAGAGGGTATTCCTATTAGTATAATATTAGTTTGGGGAACCTATTGCAACAGGATTCTTCTAGAATTTTTTTTTTCTTAGTAACAGCTTTATATATAATTCACATACCATACAATTTACCCATTGACTATACAAGTCAATATAAGTGTATTCACAGAGTTGTATATCTAGCTCCATAATCAGTCTTAAAATTTTATGTATTCATTTCAGAGAGAGAGAGAGAAACATCAAGGGGGAGGGGCAGCGGGAAGTGGGAGAGAATGCTCAAGCAGACTCTCCACTGAACACAGAGCCTGATGTGAGACTTGATCCCTGGATCCTGAGATCATAACCTGAGCCTAAATTAAGAGTTGGCTGCTTGGGTGCCTGGGTGGCTCAGTGGGTTAAAGCCTCTGCCTTTTGCTTAGGTCATGATCCCAGGGTCCTGGGATGGAGCTCCACATCGGGCTCTCTGCTCAGCAGGGCGCCTGCTTCCTCCTCTCTCTCTCTCTGCCTGCCTCTCTGCCTGCTTGTGATCTCTGTCAAATAAATAAAATATTAAAAAAAAAAAGAGTTGGGTGCTTAACTGAGCCACCCAGCTGCCCATCCCCCCACCTTTTTAGATTTATTATTTATCATAATGAATTTTATTTATTTTATTATTTTTTTTAATTTTTTTTTTAAAATTTATTTATTTGTCAGAGAGGGAGAGAGAGAGAGCGAGCACAGGCAGACAGAGTGGCAGGCAGAGGCAGAGTGAGAAGCAGGCTCCCTGCCGAGCAAGGAGCCCGATGTGGGACTCGATCCCAGGACTCTGGGATCATGACCTGAGCCGAAGGCAGACGCTTAACCAACTGAGCCACCCAGGCGTCCCTATCATAATGAATTTTAGAACATTTCATGACCCTGAAAGGAAGCCCCATACCTTTTAGCCGTCACCCTGGGAAGTTTATAACATTGCAGGATACTAAACTCGAGACACATTCTTAGCACAAGTTCTTTACCTCTCTGGGTTTACCTCCTTTCACAATCTTTTCAGAGGGACAGATTCTCTGTAAATGCTCATACGCATGTTAAGATAACCTCCCAGATCCTCCCTGGCCCGAAGCCTGCTCTTTGGCATTGAATCTTAGGTTAAGAATCACTGCTGGAGAAGGTTTTTTGAGCTGCAAAGTTGGAGAAGTAGCTCGTATCTAAACAGTTTGTCTTGCTGCCGTATGAACCCTACTTTCAGGAAGCCGTGGCTTTGGAACAGCAGATGAATTCTGTCCTGTCAGTGGGAAGGAGTTACTCTGGGTTGCGCCTTGCCGAGGACATTGAGGTGTAGGTGCTGAGATGACTTAGTAGAGGAGCCCCGCAGAAGGCAGCGGGCTCTGTGCGGGACAGTAGGGTGTTGGTGCCCAGGCCAGCTCTCTCTCTTTATGACATTTCAACCAGGCTGCCACACTGCTTCCGTTTGGCTCCTCAGAAACTGGTCATCTTTCCGCAGTTCAGTCAAGGCTGTTTTCGGATGGCGGGAGGAGGGAGTGACTAGAGCGTTGGTAAGGGACAAACCTGGGTCTAAGATGCCGCAGCTGTTTCCGAGGTGCAAAGGGAAGGCAGTGTTGTTCCGCGTGCCTGCCTTCCAGCCTGCCCTTCGCCCGGTGACGGGACTGGTGGGCGGGGACAGGTGCACTTTAGTCCTGCAGGGGGAAATGGAGCCTGAAGCGGGCCTGCTCACACCACACTGAGCGCTCTCACTGTCCCCCCAGAGCACAGGGAAGGGCTGGCTGACACATCGCTGTGCTCCAGACATCCCCATGTTTCCCCCTGTGCATACCACATTCACTAACAGCCTGCTGCTCTCCACTACATGCTGCTTCTCGGGTTCTGGCTCTGGCTCTCCGACGGCCACTGCGGTCGGTGCTGGGGTTGTGGTGGTGAGCATATGGGTGGTGCCTATGGGCGGCTTGTTCTGCCTCTGTCCGTGTCTTTCTCTCTGAGGTTACCCCCACTCCAAATCCAGCCTTTCATGTCTGTGTATTGTTACTTTGATTCCATTTCAAACTAGCACATTCTCTAGCGTATAATAGTAAGATTCAGTCCGTGTGTGTTGAGTAATGGATTTGTTGTATGATTGCCATTATCTGAGCTACAACTCAGGGAACCCTTCTTGGGGACAACTACCTTACCAAGCTAGATATGCTTTTCTTTATTTTTTTAAAAAGATTTTAGTAATTAATTTGAGAAAGAGAGAGAGCACAAGCAGGGGAAGAGGCAGAGGGAGAGGGAGAAGCAGACTCCCCACTGAGCAGGGACCCCGAAACAAGGCTCTGTGCCACATCCTGGGATGATGACCTGAACTGAAGGCAGATGCTTAACCACTGAGCCACCCAGGCGCCCCTGCAGAGCTGGATATGCTTTTCCTTCCTGTGAAATTCCCATTGAGCTTTATTGGTTCCAAACGTGCAAGCATTTTTTTTGTTTTTTTAAGATTTTATTTATTTATTTATTTATTTATTTGACTGACAGAGATCACAAGTAGGCAGAGAGAGAGGAGGAAGCAGGCTTCCCGCTGAGCAGAGAGCCCGATGTGGGGCTCGATCCCAGGACCCTGGGACCATGACCTGAACCGAAGGCAGAGGCTTTAACCCACTGAGCCACCCAGGCCCCCCCAAATGTGCAAGCATTTTACGTACCTGTTCTTTCTTTCTTTCTTTCTTTTTTTTTTTTAAAGATTTTATTTATTTATTTGAGAGAGAGACAGTGAGAGAGAGCATGAGAAGGGAGAAGGTCAGAGGGAGAAGCAGGCTGTCCGTGGATCTGGGAGCCCGTTGTGGGACTCGATCCCAGGACTCTGGGATCATGACCTGAGCCGAAGGCAGAGGCTTTAACCCACTGAGCCACCCAGGTGCCCCTCTTTCTTTCTTTTTAAAGATTTATTTATTTATTTTAGATATATAGGGAAAGAGAGAGCGTGTGTGCATACAAGGGGAGAGCAGGAGAGGGGCAGAGGGAGAGGAAAGGAGAATCTCAGATAGACCCAGTGCTGAGCCCTATGTAGGGCTCAGTCTCAACCCTGAGATCATGACCTGAGCCAAAACCAAGAGTCAGTTCTTAACGGATTATGCCATCCAGGTGCCTCCATACCTGTTATTTCTTACTACTTTGTTTTCTATTTGTAATCTCCCCCTCCCACACACGTGAAAGGGTAAGGCAGGAGCAGAGGGACAGTAACCTTAGTGACCTTGGATAAACAGTTTAATCTCTTTCTTTGTAAAGTGCAGATGATAAGAGTGTGTTAGAGCTGCTGTGAGGATTAACTGAGCTCACACGTGGAACGTTCTCAGCAGAGCTCAGCGCTTAAGTATCAGCTGTTTTGATGTAGTTTATTACCTCTGTATTTGCCAGAACACTGGTAACTAACTTCTCAGGTACTGGTACTTGCTGGGCACTCAGGTATGTTTAGCAGAAAAAGGAGAGTTATTTATTTAAAAGTTTGTCTCACTGTCAGCTGTGACTGCTTTACTACCAGATGGCCAAAAAGAGACCAGTGACCTGTCAAAGAGCAACTCCCTGCCACCTTTTTCTTTTTTGCTCTGAAGGAACCTGTTTTGATAGCCAGGCTCGGGGGATGCAGCCCGGGGTCCCCTTCTGGGCCCTGCCTGGCAGCAGAGCCGGCTGTTGGCGTTCAGAGGCAGCAGAAGAGGTGGAAGAAGCAAATGGGCAGGCCACGGGGCTCGGCCACAGAACTGGCAGATGGGCTCCCAGAGGCCGGGCCTCAGGGGCAGGGGGGGGCGCGCCTGGGAAATGCCCATTTCAGCTCTTCACCTCGAAGCTTTTGTGCATCCCCCACATCTGTGTACACACATTTGACCTGTGGCAGCAGGGTGAAAAATAGAAAGCCCTGTGCTCTGTTCTTGTCCCTGCCAAGTAGACCGTGCCAGCTGATACTTGTGAGGGGGCGGGCTGGGGGGCAGCTGACCTCTTCAGAACACCGCTTCCTGAGTCATGCACTTCTGTTCTGTGGAGCCCCTCTGACTTCCTTTCCCCTAGGCAGGCTGTGGGCACAGACTCCGGGTTTGGGTGCCCTTCACTCTGTGAAGCACAGAGCTTCTTCCTTGTCGGAAAGCCTCTACGGTGTTGGTTGGGAACCTTAGCAAGCATCTATGAGGAGTCTCCTGTGAACTGGGCACTGGGCGGTGTATTAAGATAAAAAGATGCATGAAGCAGGGAGCTTCTTTCCTGGTGGAGGTGGCAGATGTCTGAACCAAAGGTGACAGTGTTGAAAGTGCCTGCCTGGGCAGCCCTGAGGGGGCAGTGGGAGTGGCTCCAGCCTCCCAGGTCCTTCCTGGGGCTTTGTGCTCAACAGCCTCTCAGAGAACAGGTTCTAAATCAGCACTCCCCAGGCTTTTGAACTTGCAGACTCCTTTCATCTCACTACAGAATTGTAAAAAACCCCCTCTGGAAGTGATTTTGAATTAAAAAAATATTTTATTCAGATCAGTACATTATTAGAAATTATATTAATGGTTGGGATCTGAATTACATTGTTTTTTGAAATAAAAGAAGCAGTGAGAATTGTGATAAGATGAACACAGCTTAAGGCTCTGAAAATGATCATCTTCGGACAATTTGTAGAATTACCAATTTTATGATGGTTCTCACTTCTCGTATTTCTTACTAACTTCTCACTTAACTCATATTTTACCATTGGCATTCCTAATAAAAGCCTGTCTTTAGTCATGGTCCATTAATGGGTATAAATGAAACCATGTATGACGCAGAACAAAATCAATTAAAAAGCAGGCGCCTGGGTGCGTCACTAAGCTTCTGCCTTTGGCTCAGGTCATGATCCCAGGGTCCTGGGATCAAGCCCTGAAACAGGCTCCTTGCTCAGCAGAAAGCCTGCCTCTTCTTCTCCCACTCCCCCTGCTTATGTTCCCTCTCTCACTGTGTCTCTGTCAGATAAATAAGTAAAATCTTTCAAAAAAAATGAGTTGAAAAGCTAGGTAGTGGCCCAAACTGTGATAAACTATGAACACACTCATCTGATTTCTGTGACTGGCCCCATGTTTCCTGTGAGTTCACTTGGAGGCTCTTAGTCTGTTCTGGGCTAAAGGGAGAAAATACATATATATTTTAAAGATTTTACTTATTTGTCAGAGAGACAGCAAGAGAGCTCACAAGCCAGGGGAGTGGTAGCAAAGGGAGAAGCAGGCTCCCCTCTGAGCAGGGGAGGGACTTGACTCCAGGACCCTGGGATCATGATGTAAGCTGAAGGCAGACGTTTAACCAATTGAGCCATCCAGGGGTCCCAAAGGGAGAAAATATTTAAATAATTACTTTATTGATGCATTTAAAAAAATTAGATATGTAAACAGAAGCCTTGTAACCTTTTTTTTTTTTAAGATTTTATTTATTTGACAGAGAGAGATCACAAGTAGGCAGAGAGCAGGCAGAGAGAGAGAAGGAAGCAGGCTCCCTGCCGAGCAAGGAGCCCGATGTGGGACTCAATTCCAGAACGCTGGGATCATGACCTGAGCCGAAGGCAGCCGCTTAACCCACTGAGCCACCCAGGCGCACCAGCCCTGTAACCTTTAACACATAAATCCTTCCTGAGACTCTAGTTGTTCATCCTCTTCTAAACTGTTGAGGATCTCAGTTTAAAATACTAAAGAATGACTAACTGTGTTCTCTGAGGCTGGGTTGCATTTGCAGACTTCAGTTAATTCAGCGGATGCTGCCGTGAGCATGCCCTTTGTTCCTGGCACTGTGCTACGCACTTGGGGTGCACATCAGAGCAAGACCCATGTAGTCCCTGCCTTTGTTTGTTCATTCCGAAAGGATCTGTCATGGAGGATTCTGATGGGAGGTAGAAGATGGGAAGGGGAGATTGGGCCAGCTCTGGGGTTCCTTGGAGGCCAGGCTCAGGGATCTGAACAGTAGTGAGGGACTTGAGCAGGTTATGTAGCATGTGGAAGTGGTTTTTAGGAAGCTTATATTGCTGCTGGTGAGTAGGGGTCAGTGCAAAGTATGAAGGGAGGGGAGAGGAGAGTTCAGGGTGGTAGTGAAGCGATGGGGTTAGAAAGGCCACATCAGGTCAGTGGCAGTGGGGAGAGAAGGACTGGAGAGAGGCAGGAACGCAACAGAGAAGTCTGCTAGAGGACTGGAGAGAGGCAGGAACGCAACAGAGGGCACAAGGGAAACAAAGGCACCAGAATAGAGAAATGGTCCAGGGTAAGTGAGCAGTATCTGCTTTACCCAGGAAGATTGTGAGTCTGAGTCTGGTTCTAAAAGTTCGGGCAGTACTGAAGAGGCAGTGGCACTTGCCATGATAACAGCTAGCATTGTTTAAGCGTTTGGTACGGGCGGGCAGGGCCCAGCCCTGTGGTAAGTTCTCTGTGTTACTTATCTCACTTCCTAAGTTGGACAAATACAGGCGCCCATGTAACCACTGTAACATTTTCATCACTCCATATACTTCCTTGAGGCCTCTTTGCAGTCAGGATCCTTCCTCTGATCCCTGGCAACTACTGGCCGGCTTTCCGTTACTGACATTTCACCTTTTCTAGAATGTCGTATATATAAATGGCATCTTACAGGGTATAATGGTTTGCATCCGGCTTCTTTCACTTAGTGTAAAGTTCTGAGATTCTTTCATGTTGTCGCATGTTTCTTTTTATTGCCGGGTAATATTTCACCTTTTGTTATGCATTCATTAGCTGGTGGACATTTGGGTTGTTTCCACTTTGGGGCTGTTGCAAATAGAGCTTCTATGAGCATTGGCTACCAGTCTTTGTGTAGACAGACTTTCATTTCTCCTGGGCAGATATCTAGGAATGGAATTGTTTAGTCATATGGTGAGCATATATTTAACTTTAAAAAAGAAATTGCTCAGACTTTTCTAGATTCTTAAACTGATTCTCATGACAACTCTGGATTGAGCTATTATCTCCATTTTTCTGTTGGAAGAAAATGAGGTGCAGAGAGGGTAAGTAACATGCTCTAGGCCATAGGGCTGGGGGCGGCAGAATGGTCTGCAGGCCAGTGGACTTTGAGCCATCCCCAGACTGATGTGTTATCAGGGCTCACAGAGCTGTGGACCTGTTTGATGTCTCCACGAAGCCTGGGCTTAGATGAGGCTGAGTTAGGGGTCCTCCCCTGAGCCACCGAACCAGACACGGATTTGGGTTGCCATTTTCTCCTTTCTCCCACCCTGGCTGCAGAGGCCTGGAGTTAGTTCATTACGTGCCGTGGAGGCTGTAGGGCAGTGCTGCCCAGATCACGCATGTAATTGTAAGTTTTCTCGTAGCCACATTAGAAAAGTAAAAAGGAAAGGTGAAATGAATTTAAGTGATCTGATCCTAACCCAGTATATCCAGAATATTATTTCAATGTATAAGCAGTATAAAAACTATTAATATGTTTTATGTTCTTTATGTCCTACAAAGTTTTTTTTTATTTTTTTATTTTATTTTTTTTAATTTATTGTCAGAGAGAGAGCGAGGACAGGCAGACAGAGTGGCAGAAGCAGAGGGAGAAGCAGGCTCCCTGCCGAGCAAGGAGCCCGATGTGGGACTCAATTCCAGGACGCTGGGATCATGACCTGAGCCGAAGGCAGCCGCTTAACCAACTGAGCCACCCAGGCGTCCCGTCCTGCAAAGTTTTTGAAATCTGGTGTGCATTGTACAATTACAACATACCGCAGTTGGGGCTAGCCACATTTCAGGTTCATGATAGCTACATCCTGCTTGTGGCTGCTATCCTGGACAGCCCAGATACAGACATTAAAAATAATATCCAGATGTGTGGTTGCTAATATGGAAAGAGATTTGTCTTATATTAAGTGGGGGGAGAAAAGCAAGTCATAACACACTATTTTACTGTGTTCCCGTTTTCATAAATATCTCATGTGTATGTCTGCAAACAGTTTCTAATTCTACGGTCCAGTAGCTACAGTTAGCCACTTAGACTACTTAAATTTAATAAAATTAAATAAAACTTAAACTGCAGTCCTCCAGTCAGTGGCCACTCTTTTGGACCTCACAGCCTTAGGTCAGGACTCTCTCCAGACTGCTGAACTAAGTGAGAAGAGCTGAGTGGGAGCACAGGACATGCCCGCCCTGCAGCTGGTGGGGCTTTATGACCACTGAGACCCAGAGCCTAAATGGTTTCTGAGAATAAAGCACAGGGAAGAGGTGCTGCTGTTGTTGGAGGTGAACAGGAACACTGAGGAAACAGAACGGCCCAGTCAAAGGCCCTGTTGCATTCTGGGACAGCTGAAGTTAACCACCATTCACAGTGCTGGGTGCTCACTCCAGAAGCCTGATACCTGCATCAGGACCTCTAAAAATGTTCCTCTCTGCTTCTTTGGAACCTGCCTTGTGTTCGGGGTGGGGGGGTGCTTATTTAATATTGGGGAAAGAAAAGACTTTTCACATTTGTACACAGCTTCTCTGCGGTGCCCAGTTACATCCAGCCCGCGGTTTGTGAACGTGCAGGAGGAGGCTGCTCGCTGAGCCCAGAGGTCTTCGAGCCGGGAGCTCGGGCTGGGAGGTGTGGAGAGCTCTGCAGCTGTTTCAACTCCTGTTCCCCAGGCCTGGGTTCCTGTGGTCCGCAATATGCCCTCACTTTGTCTGGGCTCCTTCCTCACTTGAGCGACTGGTTCTGCCTGTTTCTCTGAGCTCTCCTGCAAAATGAGGGGTGTGTGATGTGTAAGCATCTCGCCTCAGGCCATGCAGGGTAGCAAGTGCTGTGCCCTGGGTCAGAATGGCGTGGAGTCGGTTCTCCTGACTTCCTAGCTGAGTGCCCTCATTTAAGGCACCTGCCCTCTGAGAGGTGGGGTTCTTTTTTTTTTTTAAAGATTTTATTTATTTTTATTTGTCAGAGACAGAGGGAAAGAGAGCAAGCGAGCACAGGCAAACAGAGTGGCAGGCAGAGGCAGAGGGAGAAGCAGGCTCCCTGCCGAGCAAGGAGCCCAATGTGGGACTCGATCCCAGGACGCTGGGATCATGACCTGAGCCGAAGGCAGCTGCTTAACCAACTGAGCCACCCAGGCGTCCCAAGAGGTGGGGTTCTTGTGAAAGAGATAGTGACTCGTACCTCCCAGCACTGCGGGGAGTTGGGATAAGCTGAGGAACCGAAGAGTAAATGTTCCACCAACGTAGCGGTTTCCCCCTTCAGCTCTGAAGAGGCCTATGGCCACATGGCGTGTAGAGTCACTACACGGTTATGATTGGAACTAGCATCTCAGGAGGACACCGGGATGCTTTTGGGCGAGGCAGAGTAAATTTATGTGCAGTCAGCCCTCCCTCATCCTTCGAGATGCTGAGCGGTTCTCCTCCTTTGAAACCACTAGGGACTTCCCGAGCTTGACTTCCCCATAGTTTGTTTCAAGCGCCTTTCCTACCAAATATTTTACCACCGCTGAAACTAATAGGAGGGTTAATTTGTTTGACTTTCATCTTCTGTTTTTCCAATCTCCCCAGCACAGTAAAAGTGCTGGTGAGTCATAAAATGACTGAAAGTTCACTTACCAAAGGAAGGAAGATGATAGCTTGCATTCATCATGGATAAGGTACTGTGCTCTTCTCTGAGCTCAGATAATCTCAGTCCTTATCACTCAGGATTCTTTGTTTGAAAGTAGTATGTTTTATTTATTTATTTATTTATTTATTTTTTAATTTTTTGAAGATTTTATTTATTTATTTGACAGACCGAAATTACAAGTAGGCAGAGAGGCAGGCAGGGAGAGAGAGGAGGAAGTAGGCTCTCCGCGGAGCAGAGAGCCCGATGTGGGGCTCGATCCCAGGACCCTGGGATCATGACCTGAGACGAAGGCAGAGGCTTTAACTCACTGAGCCACCCAGGTGCCCCAAAAGTAGCATGTTTTAAATTACATGTGTAGCAAACCAAGGAACTTTTGGGGAAAAAGTAAAATATGCTCATTGCAGATAACCTGAAAATATGCAAAAGAAAAAAAAAATAGCCAGGAGAATTTAAACCACACATAATTTCACCCCAGAGATAACTACTGTTAACATTTGTTGTAGTTCCCTCTTCTATCAATGTTATCAGTTTTTTATCCCTTTGGAATATTTGACATTATAGCATCCACATTGTCCTGTGTCATGAAAAATTCCTATAATACACTGTTCTAAAGGCTTGCATAGTCTTTCACTACATGGTCATACCATAAACAACATAACCTTTCTCTTACTGTTGATAACCGGCTTTTTTTAGGGTGAGGCTTTTTACTTAGCTTCCTTAAAAGTGGGAATAGACAGGATTCTGGGCTGACTTAGTTGGTGGAGTGTGTGACTCTTGATCTCCGGGTTGTGAGTTCGAGCCTCACATCGGGTGTAGAGATTACTTAAAAATAAAATCTTTTTTTTTTTTAAAGATTTTATTTATTTATTTTGACAGAGAGAGAGAGAGCGAGCCTGCGCACAAGCAGGAGGAGTAGCTGGCAGAGGGAGAGGGAGAAGCAGGCTCCCCACTGAGAAGGGAGCCTGAAGGAGGGCTCCATCCCAGGACCTCGGGATCATGACCTGAGCCAAAGGCAGACTGAGTCACTCAGGTGCCCCTTAAAAATAAAATCTTAAAAACAAATAGGTAGATAAATAAATAAATGTGAGCGTAGAAGCTGGAACAGGAGAAGCTGGAGTAGTGGTGCCTACTGTCAGAAATCAGAGACTGATACGGTTATTTCCTGTGTTCAGAGAGAATGGCTGCTTTTTGTTGTTCCCTTGCTCCTGACAGTGCTGCGGTCATCTCCTGGGCTTGCTGATTAGGGCCCTGGTGTATTCATCTGTACACACCTTGTGTTTGCTATTTCTTAGCAGGAAAGAAAACTAAGTTATGGAGCTGGCCTCTGGGCTGGGTGCTGTAAGTATACGGTTTCCTCTAATATTTACTGCCATCCTGTTGGAAAGGTATGCTTTTGCAGATAAACTGAGGCTCAGAGGCTCAGCAAAGTTAGGTCTCAAAACTAGTAAGTGCCAGCTGGGGTTTGAACTGGGTCTCTGACTGGAAAACCAGGCCCTCTCCCCTTGGGGACTTGCAGTGCAGGCATCGGGGAGGGGCACGCACTGTGGCCCATCAGCACATCAGCTTCCAGAAGGCTTTGGGGCCACGGCACAGAGCAGGGAAGGCAGAGAAGTGGCCCCAGGAGGAGGAACCCTTCCTTCCTAGCTGGTACCCAGGTCAGTACTAGCTGTCAGATACCAGAGCCCCCATGAACATCATTATTTCCGACCAGATCGGAGTTTTCTTGTCAGCCGGCTAAATAGTGGTTCTCAGAGGTTATGTTCACTGCGTCTGTTTCTACACTTTTAGGGCATTGGCCCAAGAAACTTGAGGATTATTGGAGGTCATATTTCATTTTTAATTACTATTTAATCGAGCCTGAGATTTTTGAGGGTTTTTCCCCTTTGCTTTGACGTAAGATGGGATTCATGTCCCATCTTAGCAAATTACGTGATTTGCTTTGGAGTCATTTAAGGGTCCTTGTACCACAGAATGCCACAAAAACTGCTATTTAAAATGCCATGTTCATTCTCTAGTCATGTCTGCGGCCAAAAGGATTTTTGAACGCTGCTTTGCAGTGTTGCTCCTAGCTGAAACATCGGCTGTCTTAGAAGTCAGGCGTGGAGACCAGCTCCCCCGGCAGGGCAGGAGACTGTCCTGTAGAGGAGAGCTTGGACTTCAAAAGGCCTGGAGAGGGAAGAAGCTTGCTCAGTAAGGTGGTGGCATCTCACTGCAGGCATCAAAGCACATTTATGACATGTTCCTTGCCCTTTCTGGGAACACAGAGTAGAAACTGGAGAACTTGCTTTGCATAAAGGTGAAGCACACAGTTCTATGATTCAGTTGGATTTTAAATGAGACTTATTTCACTTGGTTGAAAAGGAGATACAGTTGGCTTCACTCACCTGCCCAATATTTTATTTGTTTATTTGAGAGAGTGCATCTGCACACAAGTGGGGAGGGGCAGAGGAAGAGGGAGAAGCAGATTCCCTGCTGAGCAGGAAGCCTGATGCAAGACTTGATCCCAGGACTCCAAGATCATGACCCGAGCTGAAGGCAGACACTTAACCGATTGAGCCACCCAGGTGCCCCCCCTTCAAATGCCTTTTATTTTTTTATTTTTTATTTTTTAAAGATTTTATTTATTTATTTGACAGATGGAGATCACAGAGAAGCAGGCAGAGAGAGAGGAAGAAGCAGGCTCCCTGCGGAGCAGAGAGTCTGATACGAGGCTCGATCCCAGGGTCCTGGGATTGAGTACCCGCATTGGGCTCTCTGCTCAGTGGGGAGCTTCTTTCCCCCTCCACCCCCTCTCTCTGCCTACTTGTGATCTCTGTCAGATAAATAAAATCTTTAAAAAAAACCAAACCAAATGCTTTCATTCGTTTGGGGCAGGTTTTGCACATTATTGGAGTGCATAGCAATGAGAATAAAACACAGGTACATTTCAGCACTGAAAATCTACAAATGAAACAGCAATAGTAATGAATATTTAGCAGAGTAAGGAGTAATCATTAATTCTAGGTGAAATATTAAGAATTGTAAACAGCCGGGCAGGTTGCTGGTGAGCTGAGCAGAAGTCCTGCAACTGAGAATTTCCTTCGAGACCTTGTTGTCCTTTGGGATGCTGTTGCCCAATACCCGTGAGCTGTGGCCCTTGTGCTGTGTGATACCACAGGTTTGAATATTGGGTTTATAAAGGGATGATAAATCAGGACTTGGAAGATCCATGGAGACTTTCTTTAAAAAAAAAAAAAATTCTGTTTTATTATTTAAGTAGAGTTGACATACAACTCTGAGAGCATGAGAAGGGATGAAGGAGTAGAGGTAGAGAGAGAAGCAGACTCCCCGCTAAGCAGAGAGCCTGATGTAGGGCTCTATCTCAGGACCCTGGGAGCATGACCTGAGCCAAAGGCAGGTGCTTAACTGACTGAGCCATCCAGTCGCGTGGCCCATTTATTTTATAACTGGAAGTTTGTACATCTTAATCCCCTTCACCTATTTCACCCATGCCCCCACACCCAATGAGATTTTCTTGAGCACGCTGTTTGACTTTTCCTGTATGTAGGTGTGCATGAAAAAGCAACATGCTTTCTCCTTCCCAAAGGAGCAATCAGTCAGTTAATTAATTCCCACCAACGAGTATTTGCTACGGGGCCTGACCTCGTGCTGGGTGCTGTTTGCAATACAAAGAAATACGTTGATGCTAGCCCTTGAAGAACTTAATTCAGCTGGAGAGATACCTCCTCTCCCCAGACATAGGTAGACATAGGACAGAAATAGCAGTAACATGATTAAACAGCTGACCTTGCCAGGCGTTGACTCGGTAGAACAGAGAAAGAGGGGAATCAGTAGGGGATGTTTAGAACACACAGAATCTGACTGAACAGAGCGGGTTTGAGGAGGAGGAAGAGTTAGGACACTTCGGTTGGGTAAGAGCCGAACATGAAGCTAGGCTAAGGAGTTGGGTTTTAGTCTCTGGCCAGTGGGAACCCTGGAAGGCTCCTGAGCAGGGAAGTAGGATGATATTGGATGTCCAGCAAGTTCACCCGTGCTCAGCATTCTTTGCAGCCCTTCCTATGAAGGGAAAGTGCCAGGAGGAAGTGGGTTTGGGAATGGACCCAAGAGAATGGTGTGGTTGATAGGTCCTGGAGACCGGGCCTCCTACCTCAGAGCTATCACTTTCTTTCTAGTCAACGCATTTGCCTTTTCAGAGACTCATTATCCCCAGCTACAAAATGAGGGTAATGGTTCCCATCGGCAAGGAGGGGTGAGGGTGGAGATAGAGGAGGCTCTGAGGTTTGGTGGGTACTTGGCTCATTTGTTTCCTTCCTCTCCTGAGAGGGTTTTTATTTTTACAGTGTAAAGCTGCTTCCTTTTTTTTTTTTTTTTTAAGATTTTATTTATTTATTTGACAGACAAAGATCACAAGTAGGCAGAGAGGCAGGCAGAGAGAGAGGAGGAAGCAGGCTCCCTGTGGAGCAGAGAGCCCAATGCAGGCTTCGATCTGGGGACTCTGGGATCACGACCTGAGCGGAAAGCAGAGGCTTTAACCCACTGAGCCACCCAGGTGCCCCAAAGCGGCTTCCTTTTTAAGAGGTTTTAGAACCATGGTTCTCGCCCCTGGCTGCACGTTAGAATCACCTGGGGAACTTTTAGGACCTACTAATGCCATGTTTCAGCCAGACAAGTTAAATCAGAATCTCTGGGAGGGAGGGTCAAACCATTAGTATCCTTTTATTTTTTTAAGTTCTCTAGGTGATTATCGAATGCAGTGGGGTTGGGACCCTCTGCTTTAGAGATGGTGATGTGGGAACACAGACAGGTGAAGTACCTCCAAAAAGCTGCCCTCATCTCTCTGTACTTTGAGTTTCATGTGTGCCAAAAAGGAAGGAAGAATTATGTGGGTTAATCTGGTTTGAAGGTTTGCTTAAGTTTGGATTTTAGTTCCTTTAACACATTTTTTTCCCAGAGTGATCTGTGTTTGTAGCCTCATTAAGGTAATTTGGGGCTAGACAGATTCAAAATAAGTTTTCCTTCTCATTTTGTTCCTAAAATTTCATCAAACCAAGGCATCTTTGAATGTTGGCTATTGTGCAGGGAAATCTTTTTTTTTTTTTTTTTTAAAGATTTATTTATTTATTTGTCAGAGAGAGAGCAAGCGAGCACAGGCAGACAGAGTGGCAGGCAGAGGCAGAGGGAGAAGCAGGCTCCCTGCCGAGCAAGGAGCCCGATAGGAGCCCGATGTGGGACTCGATCCCAGGACGCTGGGATCATGACCCGAGCCGAAGGCAGCCGCTTAACCAACTGAGCCACCCAGGCGTCCCTCTGCAGGGAAATCTTAACTGCGTTTCTGAAAACGTAGGAAACAAAATGCCAGTGAGGATGCTTACTAGGAAAACTGCCTGTGTTGGGAACATTAATCAACAGTTGTGGAAATGACAGCCCCACCCCTAGTATTGGAGTCAATAGGTGACCATCATTACAAATGGACCACTTGGGCGCCTAGGTGGCTCAGTGGGTTAAAGCCTCTGCCTTCAGCTCAGGTCATGATCCCAGAGTCCTGGGATCGAGCCCCACATTGGGCTCTCTGCTCAGCGGGGAGCCTGCTTCTCTCTCTCTCTCTCTGCCTGTCTCTCTGCCTACTTGTGATCTCTGTCTGTCAAATAAATAAATAAAATCTTAAAAAAAAAAAAAAGAAGAAATGGACCACTTGAGTTGCACCCACTAGTGAGGACTCTCTTCTTTCAGGGCCGCAGAAAGAGCTCAGGGCGCCCCAGGTCACCGAGGGCTGCCAGCCTGGCAGGTGGGAGGGTGTTGGGAATCTGCTATTGGGGTTGCACTTCCCACTCAGCGGCTTCCTAGTTATGTGACCTTGGACAGCTCACTCAGCGGAGCTGAGATCTACCCTCTCAGCAGCTGTGAGAATTGGAAAGAAGTGTAAAGGGCTTAGCAAAGTTCCTGGCACAGGATCGGTGCTTGCTTCTCTCTAACCTCACTTAAGTCAGAAATTCCGTGGTCCTGGTGCCTTTCCAGTTTGAAGAACTTCTGCACCAGACCACACCAACTAGCCAAAATGCTAGGGCTTGACAGGACGGCCACCCAGCCCCACGAGACGGAGGGTGTGGTGTCCGAGGGGGAGCAAGAAGAAGGCCCTTTGGGGAAGTGGCAGCAGATGGCAGGGTTTGGGGATCTGTGTAGATCTGTGTGTAGATCTGTGAGACTCAGGGCTGCACTACAGAAACCTCATTGCCTGATGGGCCTTGGTGGTTTATTGTCTCTTTGATACACACGGCAGTTTCCATTCCGCATTAGAGATGGTGGAAAAGATGGGAATGATTTGCTGGAGGATTCTGGGCTGCTGACTGGGGTGCAGGAGGAGGAGGTCTGACTTCAATGTTGGGTTTCTACTAGTCCCCAGAGTACTCTTCTCTCCGCTTTAATAAGAGCTACAGCCTGGTTGCCAGCAGTGGACAGCTGTGCTGTGTTTAGTTTACAGATTGGAAATTTGAGGTGAAAATATTTCCTTTTGGTCAAGTCGATGGTGGTATCAAGCAAAATTAAAAAATTCAAACATTTTATAGTAAGGGACTAACTTGCCTTATTGAACTGGAGTAAATTATTGAACAGGGACGCCTGGCTGGGTCAGTCGGTAGAGCGACTTTTGATCTTGGGGTTGTGAGTTCGAGCCCCATGTTGGGGGTGGAGTTTACTTAAAAGACATATTTTAAAAAGAAATATTTTCTTTTTCAAGATTTTATTTATTTATTTGACAGACAGAGATCACAAGTAGGCAGAGAGAGAGAGGAGGAAGCAGGCTCCCCGTGGAGCAGAGAGCCTAATGTGGGGCTCGATCCCAGGACCCTGGGATCATGACCTGAGCCGAAGGCAGAGGCTTTAACCCACTGAGCCACCCAGGTGCCCCAAAAGAAGTATTTTCGAGCAAAATCACTTTATATTCTCCAGTGTCTTTCTGTATCTGTTACCAGATGGCATATGGGACTTGGGGGCCACAGTGAAGCCTTAATGGGTCCCTGATGTGTTTTTACACAATGGGTGGTGCTTTCAGGCCACCAGTAACTAAGTAAAGTCTAGGTGGACACAAGTGGTGTTGTATATGAGATACTAGTAGGCTACGGCCAACTGCAGATGATGACAGAGGTAGCCCCCAGCACCACCCTATAAGCCAAGCCTCCATGGACTAGGATGACTGGTTTATCGATGCACCTGAACCTGGGTGTCTCAGCCTTGGCACTAAGGACGTTCGTGCCAGGTAGTCCTTTGTTGGGGGGGGTGGGGGTGGGCTGTGCTGTCCGTTGTAGGTGTTTAGCAGCATCCCTGACCTCTATCTACTGGATGCCAGTAGCACTCCCCCATCCTTTGTGACAACCAGTGATGTCTCCAGACATTGCTAAATGTTACTTGGGTCAGAATCACCCTCTTTGGAAATCACTGGCCTAAATTTATTTATTTATTCATTTAAAATTTTATTATTATTATTATTATTATTATTATTTTAAATTTACAGACAGAGATCACAAATAGGCAGAGAGGCAGGCAGAGAGAGAGAGAGGGGGAAGCAGGCTCCCGGCTGAGCAGAGAGCCCGATGTGGGGCTCGATCCCAAGACCCTGAGATCATGACTTGAGCCGAAGGTAGAGGCTTTAATCCACTGAGCCACTCAGGCACTGGCCTAAATTTAAAGAATGTCTTGGCATAGACATTAATGGTGATGTCATTTTGGCTATCACCGTCTGCCAACATGACCCAGGCATTATCTTGTAGTTACTGCTTCCCTCTGTCACATGTTTTTCCCAATCATTATTGTGTGCTGCTTTATAGACAAGGTCTATATATAGACAGTGTAATGATCATAATCACAATAATAGCCAACTTTATAGGGGATCAATGAAGAGACTTCAGAAATACCTTAGTGAGAATTATCAGCCTGATAGTCCTGTGATCCAGGAGTAGAGACAACTCTAAAGGCTCATGCAAGACTAGTGCACATAATGGTTACTGTCAGTTGAGGGGAGGGGAGAGGAATAAAGGGCAAAGAGCATATAAAAAGGAGTGTGGTGAGAAGATGTTTGCCAATTGACCAGATAGTGTAGATGTAACCTATTCTGGCACAAATATGTGTTCAGGAAGTTCTGAATTTTATTAAGTAAATGCTGCCCTCAGTGCTGTGGGTCTCAAACTCACAGCTTTGAGATCAAGAGTCACATGTTTATAGACAATTTTTTTTAATCTAAATTATGTATCTACGAAGGAAGGAATGGAATCAGATTGTACCTTTCTGTTCAGACTTACACCCCAGCATAAATGAAGTACAAGGATTGGAACGTTATGGGTGCTTTAGTGGATATTTGCAGTTGGCAGCAACGTCTTTGTAAAGCACAGGTCTGAACTTTATTTTTTTATTTTTATTTTTTAAAATTTATTTATTTGACAGAGAGAGATCACCAGTAGGCAGAGAGGCAGGCAGAGAGAGAGAGGAAGAAGCAGGTTCCCTGCTGAGCAGAGAGCCTGATGTGGGACTGGATCCCAGAACCCTGGGATCATGACCTGAGCCAAAGGCAGAGACTTTAACCCACTGAGCCATTCAGGTGCCCCCAGGTCTGAACTTTAAACTCAACATATCTAAAGCACGACAACAGTGTTTTACTCAGTACCTACAAAGTGCCCAACACTGAACTGGAATTTTTTTTTTTTTAAAGATTTTTATTTATTTATTTGACAGACAGAGATTACAAGTAAGCAAGAGAGGCAGGCAGGGAGAGAGAGGAGGAAGCAGGCTCTCCGTGGAGCAGAGAGCCCGATGTGGGGCTCAATCCCAGGACCCCGGGATCATGACCTGAGCCAAAAGCAGAGGCTTTAACCCACTGAGCCACCCAGGCGCCCCTGAACTGGAATTTTTAAAATTAATATTATTCGAGGGGTGCCAGGGTGGCTCAGTCGTTAAGTGTCTGCCTTTGGCTCAGGTTATGATCCCAGGGTCCTGAGATCGAGCCCCATGTTGGGCTCCCTGCTCAGCAGGAAGCCTGCTTCTCCTTCTCCCAATCTCCCTGCTTGTGTTCCTTCTCTTGCTGTTTCTCTAGCAAATAAACGAATAAAATCTTTTAAAAAATTAAATTAATATTCCTCTGATAAATTATAGTGAAATAATAGATGCTAGAAGTGATTTTTGAGAATCAACATTTTCCCCCACATTTAGATATCAGAAGAGCTTGTCTTTTCAATGTGTGGTTGTTTGGAAGTACTCAATTATATATGCTAATTTCAGCTTGACTCTGAGAATGTAAAAGCCCGGAAAATTTGCCAGTAAGACAACCCTGGAAAAAAGAAAATTTCCACCATAAAAGATTGATCCCCCAAATTTAAGAATTTCAGAAGTTTTCAGCATTTTATCTGAATGGATTTAGAAAAAATTGCATATAGATTTAGAAATAATAGCATATTGCTTAAGAGATTTGCCACACTACACGAATCAGTCTTAAAATATTTATTTTATGCGATGCCTGGGTGGCTTAGTCATTAAGCGTCTGCCTTCTGCTCAGGTCATGTTCCCCGGGTCCTGGGATTGAGCCCTGCATGGGGCTCACTGCTCAGTGGGAAGCCTGCTTCTCCCTCTCCCACTCCCCCTGCTTGTGTTCCCTCACTTGCTGTCCCTCTGTCCAATAGATAAATAAAATCTTAAAATATATATATATATATATATATTTATTTATTTTATACCCCCATATGAACCCAACTCAGCATAGCTGCCAGGTACACAGCTGATTCACTCATAATTGAGTGGATATTGTTGAATTGCCATCCTTAACATATTCCTGAGGAGGCGGGAATTCCTGCTATGAGAACTTTATCCACTTTTAAATACACAGAGTGGAAATGAATGATAGCGCAGTAAGATCTATTTTAAAGTCCAGTCACCAGGTTAACAGTGCTTATTTGCCTTTGTTTTCTAAATCACCTATTTAAATGAGAATTCAGTAGAAAGGATTTGTTGAATACCTTGTTGATAAGCATTTGTTGAGTAGTGATTCTCCGTAATGCCTAAATCATACCATCCAAGGAGATTAAAACAATTCTGAGCCTTTGAGGAAAGAATGTCAACATTCTTATATGATTTAATCTATACCTTCATCATGACTCCCCCGTATATAGACAGAAGGCTGGACTAGGTCTGTGTTTCCTGCTTACTGTCTTAGTAAGAATTACGTGGGGGAGGGGCGCCTGGGTGGCTCAGTCGTTAAGCATCTGCCTTTAAAAATCTTAAAAAAAAAATTATGTGGGGAGACTGTTAACACATCTAATTCCTAGGGTTCTATCTTAGAGATTCTGATTCAGCATGTCTGGTGCAAAGCCTGAGAATGTGTATATATATATATTTTTTAAGATTTTATTTATTTGGGACGCCTGGGTGGCTCAGTCGGTTAAGCGGCTGCCTTCGGCTCAGGTCATGATCCCGGCATCCTGGGATCGAGTCCCGCATCGGGCTCCTTGCTCGGCGGGGAGCCTGCTTCTCCCTCTGCCTTTGCCTGCCACTCAGTCTGCCTGTGCTCGCTCGCTCTCCCTCTCTCTCTGACAAATAAATAAATAAAATCTTAAAAAAAAAAAAAAAGATTTTATTTATTTGTCAGGGGGAGAGAGAGAGCACAAGCAGGGGAAGCTGAAGGCAGAGGGAGAAGCAAACCCCCAGCCGAGCAGATAGCCTGACTTGGGACTGGAACCCAGGACCCTGGGATCATGACCTGAGCCAAAGGCAGCCTCTTAACCATGGAGCCACCAAGAAATCCCAAGAATGTGTATTTTTTTTTTTTAAAGATTTTATTTATTTGACAGACGAAGATTACAAGTAGGCAGAGAGGCAGACAGAGAGAGGGGGAAGCAGGCTCCCTGCAGGGAGCCTGATGCGGGGCTTCATCCCAGGACCCTGGGATCATGACCTGAGCATAAGGCAGAGGCTTTAACCCACTGAGCCACCCAGGTGCCCCAAGAATGTGTATTTTTAATACCCTCTCCTCTCCCTCCTCCTCAGGAGCAGAGAGATGTTAATGATCAGGCAGGTAGGGGGTTTGGTCACTGGATTTGGTTTCTCTGGAAAATGCCATCACTGCCTCTCTATTCTACCCTTTCACTTGCTTCCTTAATCTGGGCCTTCTCTAGCTGGGGACGCATATAGAATGCAAACTCTGAACACCCAAAATCGTGGATCTTAGTCTTCGAATTGCTACCACTCCTTGTTTGAATACCTAAGTTTAAACTTTTTATTTTAGGTAATTACAGATTTACATGCTGTTGTAAGAAATAACACAGAGAGATCTCATATGTCCATCATCCAGTTTGTTTCAGTGGTACTGTCTTGTGAAACTGTGGTTCAGTATCACAGTCAGCACATTGACTTTGATACAGTCTAGATCCAGAACATTCCCATCAATCCAAGCATCCCTCAGGCAGGTGTGGATGGCTGATGCACTACAGAAACATTTTTCACAGTTCCAGATGCTGAAAGTCTGAGATCAGGGGGCCAGCATGGTTGCCTTCTGGGGAGGGTCCTCTTCCTCGTTCATAACTGGTACTTTCTCAAAGTATCTTCTTGGTGGAAGGGGCAAGGGATCCTTCTGGAGCCTCCTTTACTTGGCACTAATCACATTCATGAGGGTTTCACTCCCATGACCTAAGAACTTCTCACAGGTCCTGCCCCCTAATACCATTATCTTTGGGGTTAGTATTCAGCATGAATTTGGGGGGTGTGTGTGGGTAGGACACAAACATTGAAAGCATAGCCCCTCACTTTGGCTTTCTATAGCCACACCTGCATCCCTCCCCCCATACCCCACCAGTCCAGCCTTAACTCTTACAACACTGATTTGTTCTCCGTATCTATCATGTTGTCATTTCATGAATGTTATATAAATGGAGTCATATAGTTTATAATCTTTTGGGATCGACTTTTTCACCCAGCGTAACCCTGGAGATTCATCCAAGTTGTTACATGAACCAGTAGTTTATTCCTCTTTGTAACTGAGTATTGCTGTGTGATACGGATGTAGCAGAGTTTAACCACTCACCTGTTGATGGACATCTGGCTGTTTTCTAATTTTGGACTGTTACTAATGAAGCTGATACAAACATTGGAACAGAACATTCCTGTACAAGTTTTGCATGAACATAAATGCTCATTTCTCGGGGTAATGCCCAGGAGTACAATTGCTGGGTCGCATAATAGCTGCATGTTTAATCTTTTAAGAAACTGCTAAACCGTATTCCAGAGTGACGGTACCATTTTACATGCCCCCTGGCAGTATATCTGTGATCCAGTTTCTCTGTGACTTAGCCAGCATTTGGTATTATTTTTTGTTTGTTTTAGTCATTGTGGTAGGTGTGTAATAATATTTCATTGCAGTCTTTGTATGCGTTTTCCGGATGACTAGTAATGTTGAACATCTTTTTCTGTGCTTATTGCCATCTGTATGTCCTCTTGAAAGGAATGCGTATTCTGCTGTTGTTGGCTGGAGTGTCCACAAATCCTCATTAAAAATGTTGGTTGATGTATTGTTGAGTTCTTCTGTGTCCTTCCTGTCTAATAGGTCTGTTAATCACTGAAAGAAGGGTATGGAAGTCTCCAACCATAACCATGAATTTGCCCATTTCTTCTTTCAGTTCCATCAGTTTTTGCCTCCCGTATTTTACATCTCTGGTGTTTGGTATATACACATTGAAGATTGCTCTGTCTTGCTGGTTATTACTGCTTTATCTTGATGCAATATCCTCTATCTCTAGTACTTTTCTTTGCTCTGAAGTCTACTTTATCTGATATTTTCAATTAATTTTGATTCTCTGATTTGGGTGTCTTATAACGGGCCTCTTTCTTTCCCCTCTCTTTTTTTAGGAGTATATCATTCGGGTGCAAAGAGGAATTTCAGCAGAAAACAGTTGGCAGGTAAGCATTTTTTTTTGTCCCTAGAAAAATGTTTAAGTGTCTAAATAAAAGTCTGACTCAGGTCATCCAAAAACGTGGGAAAACCAAAACATGCATAAATATGAATCCTGTTTATTTTAGATATAAACCTTCCAGCTTTAAGATATTTATATCCAAAGGGTTTTCTGTTCCCATTTGTTTGGTTTAATTTGTATATGATGTTACCACAGAGAGTATCTAGGAATTTGTTCTCTAGTTTGACCCAGAGTGAGATAGGTAGTAGGTAGATTACTTGTTTTGTTCTTAGTAATTCATACTTCTCCCCTGCAGCCATGTGTAGGTGGGGCCCATTAGATGAGGTCCATCGGATGGAAAGGCTAGAGGGGACCCTGGACATTGTACAGCTCAGAGCCTGTGCATTTCATGGACTCCCCATAGACTTGCTGTATAGCCCTAGGGTCTGTGCTCTTCCATGGTGGAAGGAGAGTAAAAACTGCCTACTTAGATCCAAAAGTCCTTCCTATGTCGGTTGACTTGCAGAGGGTGGATGACTTCTCTCTAGGGGCCATTTTTTCTTGCTTTTGTAATTATAATTACCCTCCCCCTCTCTGCTCCAAAACAGCTTACCTTGTCCTTCAGGCCTGAATCTTAGCTCTCACCCTAAGCAGTCTTGGACCATAGTGGTCCATACTTGGTCTTCTCTTTGCCCGAATTTTCAAACTGTTTTTTTTTAAAATTATTATTATTTGTTTATTTGAGGGAGAGAGAGAGTGAGAGAGAGCATGAGAGGGGAGAAGGTCAGAGGGAGAAGCAGACTCCTTGCAGAGCTGGGATCCCGATGCAGGACTCGATTCCAGGACTCCGGGATCATGACCTGAGCTGAAGGCAGTGGCTCAACCAGCTGAGACCCAGCGCCCTCAAACTGCTTTCTGTGTGAATAGTTATAGTTATACTACTTAACATCTCTTGAACATTTGTTGTCAGGCACTGATTCAGGCACATTAATTCACTCAACCCTTTAAAAATACTTCTGTATGATTGGAGCTCCCTGTTTTACATTCAAGGGTTACTAACTAGGCAATGGTCACATGCAAATCAGCGACAGAACAGAGTTGGAATCTGTATATTTGCCATGATTAACCGCTGTGTACCTTTTGCTCCTTTGCACTTATGAGGGATGGCCTTCTATTTAACTCTTGGATGTGTATTTGACAAGCAGGGCAAGAGCATTGTCCTACCAGGGAAATCAATCCTTGGGGTAGTTTTCCAGATACAAGGCATTAGAATCCTGGGGTTACTTCCCCAAAACGTAGACTCCTGGGCCCCACTGTGGACCTCCTATGGGAGATACTAGGGCAGAGTCCTAGAAGATTGGTAGGTAATTCTGCTCACTAATATTTGAGAGTCCTCAACAAGTGTTGAAGTCAAATCATTCAAAAGCAAAATAATTTCCTTGCCCAGAGCCTGAAGAGGTAGTGGAATTTGACTCTGGCCTAATCAGTGCCAGCAGCATAACTAAGAAAGAATGTATAGACAATGGAAAGTGGACTGTCTACCAAGAGGGGAAACACAGGGAATTGGGAAAGGTGTGGCCTCTCTGCCTGCAGGTACAGTCCTATCTCTAGACTGTGGGTTCTCAACTGGGGGAAGTTTTATCCAGGGCAAGGATGAAAGGGCCTCAAAGCTGTTCACTTCCTTTTACTTTGATTTCATGTACAGTAAAACTTTTTTGGGTGGGGGCATAAATCATTAATTCATCTTTCCAGGTGCCTGGTTAATGAGAATGATATTTAAAGGGCTATTCACCCTAAAAACAAATACATCATCATTCTCTTTTACCTATTGGCATCTTGTGTGTTTGACTGGTGTTAACCGGTTTCCCATGGGCCCAGCTAGCTCTGGGCACAGATAGGTCTGTTTTCTGGGCCTGTCAGGTAAGCAAGTTAAGCACCTGGTATAAGCTCTACTACCTTTAGTTCAAGTGCCTCAGCCCTAGAATGCCAATAAATATTAAATAAGGAAATGAAAAGAGGTGGTCTTTACCGATGAAAATACCGCTGTCTTGTCTTACAGATCGTTAGGAGATACAGCGACTTTGATTTGCTGAACAACAGCTTGCAGGTAAATATTTGAAAACACTAATGACACACGGTCATTGCTTGGGGTGTCCTAGAAACTGGTTGGAAAGGGCAGTATCAAGAACAAAAAACTAGTAGATCTTCCTGGTGGAGGATATAGACTTACTCTTTTTTTTTTTTTTTTTTTTTTTAAAGATTTTATTTATTTATTTGAGAGAGAGGCAGTGAGAGAGCATGAGCGAGGAGAAGGTCAGAGGGAGAAGCAGACTCCCCGTGGAGCTGGGAGCCCGATGCGGGACTCGATCCCGGGTCTCCGGGATCATGACCCGAGCCGAAGGCAGTCGTCCAACCAACTGAGCCACCCAGGTGTCCCTAGACTTACTCTTTAAACAGATGATGGGTGACTCTAAAAATAAACTTTGGGAAATAAACATCTGATTTACAATAGTCACAGGCAAGTGAGTCCCTGTGTGCGAGATGACATCTTTACCACAGTCATGGGATGCTGTGTGTCCTCTCCTCCGCACGGATAAGGAATGACTGGCTGGGTTGCTGGAGTCACTCTCTTAGAGCTGGGACTGTCTCAGACTCTCACTGCTGAGCTAGACTGCATAGTCAGCCTTGCAGATCATTACTCAGCAGGAGCTAGAGATAGCCTTTTTCAGTGTAACTTTTTTCTCTTAAATACCTATTTCTAACTCCTTTTGATTTAAATGTCCCAAACTTGGTGGCCACAATGGAAAGAGGGATGAGCTGCAGAATCTTTTCTGGAAATAGCTGTGCTGGTCATTGTGAAGGGCCTTAGAAGGGCGCCAGCCCCATAGTAAGTACTGGCAGTAGCGCCCACATCCCCATTTAGCAGACTGGTCTTCAAGTGCCATGGGTGATTGCAGACCACTGGGCCTGGGCCACATCTCAGATGATTGAAGACGTAAATCCTGAGCAAGTGCACTTGGCTTATGACCAGTTCAGCCGGGAGGTGAAGCACTGCTCTCCCTTCATTGATGAGCTTGTCATCACTTATTACCTAGTCTGAGTGACTGCTGGTCCTGTCCACGAAGGTCAGGAGGACTGCTGGCTGAGAGTGAGCACGTGCTTCCTTTCCTTCAAAACGCCATAGTTACTGATCAGGCTTTGGAAAACAGCATATGTAGAGTCCGGACTACAGCATTATTTACAACCCTGCTGAAAACAGAAATGCCTAACTTGCTCTCTCATAGAATTGGCCTGAGTGTCTGTAGACTTTTATGTAATTGACAGATGGTCGTGCATTTGACAAATTGTGTCTCTTTACATTTTAATTATAGTATGACCAATTTAAATCCTCAGATAAAATATTGGGAGAGATCAAATTCTCCTTATTGATGGGTTTAATTGGTTTCATTTATGGATTTTTATAGCATATTCTTTCCACTTAGACAAAAGCTGGGTCTCTGATGATGTGGATTTTCTCCACAAGTCTCTCCAGACATTCCCAGGCAGCATTTTCACAATGGCATTTGGGAGTTAACATTGAGCCTACTGTGTGTTTTCACCTTGATGCCCGAGAGAACCTTTGCCCAGCGATCTTCATACAGTGTCATTCAGTCGGGACTAAGGAGGACTCATGGGAGGAAGGGCTCTGAAATTTAAATTGTCTAGGCCTAGCCCCCAAGAATGGGTCAGGGGCGGAGGAGAGGGTTTTTTCCACTGTTTGTTTTTGCTTAGGGGATGTAAGGTTGGATCTCTATGACGATTCAATTATGGCCTTTTTAATATAATAGAATTTTATTTTTGCTTCAGTATAATTTTCCCTTTGAAAACAGGCACTTTCACTGTGCATTTTATTTCAAATGCAAATATCCACGTGTATTGATGTTGGCTTATGCTGGGCAGGATATGGCCAGACATCATTTCAGTGGGAGGTTTTTCTAGATCCAAGTAAACAAACAGAAGAAAGTACATACAGCTTTTTGGCAAGAAAATTATTTCAAAACAACCTCCATATAACAGACCAAAAAGACTCTAAAAACCACAGAATAAAACTGACCATGCTTTTTAGTGTCTGATTACCCTTTCTGATGGATAAATGAGTTCCTGCTGAAGAAAGAGAAATATAATACACATACACAGAGTTGTCTGTCTCCAATAGGAGAGATGCCAAAGTGGAAAAAAAAAAGCAGAATGTAAAATTATACATGCAATATAATAGAATTACATGAAATGTTTAGAAAGAAAAATTGGAGGGAGATATGCCAAACTGTTAACAATGGTAATCTCCAGGTGGACTATGGGTTTTTTGGGGTTTTTTCTGCCTCTTTATAGTGTTTCGTACTTTCCAAGTTCTCTATAAACAAGCAGATATAAGCCAAATAAGCAAAGCTAAGGAAGGTGCATTTTCATAACTTTATATAATGAGCATATTTTGTGGTAAAGAATCACTACCTTATTTTAAAGATCTATTTATTTATTTTAGAGAGGGAGATGGGGTGCATGTGAGTGGGCGGGAGGCAGAGAGAGGGGGACAAGCAGACTCCCTGCTGAGTGGGGGGAGCCTGCTGGGGCAAGTAGGGGGTTGCTGATCCCACGATCCTGAGGTCATGACCTGAGCCAAAACCAAGAGTCAGTTGCCCAGCTGACTGAGCCACCCAGGTGTCCCTGAATCACTAACTTATTTTAAAGGCAACATGAAATGAGTAACCATCCAGGAAGACCATATACAGCAAAACAAGAGAGGACCAGGAGCTGAAATGATGGAAAATGAGCCAGGAATGCTCATGTTGGGAAGGAGCCCAGACCCTGCCCCTTTCAGCGGGGAGACCTTGGGTCATTTATTTTCCCTCTCCATCCTCACTTTCCCCATCTGAAACAAGGGGTTGAACCAGGTGACTTCTCATGTCTGTTGTAGCACGGATGCTTTGTGATTTGAATTTCATTGCCCACTATTAATATAGGAGAGACTCTGCAGTACACTGGGGGGATATTGGGACAAATTAAGGGTTCTTTGAAAGCTTAGAACTCCCTAGAATACTCATTGGAATATGGTTGAAGGCAATTTGAAGACCACTGAGATCTGATCATGAAAATGAAGGATTAAAAGATTCGGAGTTTGAAGGTTCCTCCTCCAGACAGAACTAGTTTTCTTGAAACTACAGTATAGTTTGTCATGTACTTTAGAGGCCTCTACGAGCAGGTCAGATTATGGGATCTAGACCTCACTTTGGTGATTAATCCCCTTTGCCTTATCACTCTGCAGGTACAATGGATGTGTCTTTGGGGACTTTTCCACTGACTTTCTTCTTCCCTTTCCCATACACAGGGAACTCAAGAATGGAATCCATAGGACATGTTAAAAAGGAAAGCTCTCAAAAATGGGATGGTGGGGGCACCTGGGTGGCTAAGTGGGTTAATTCTCTGCCTTCGGCTCATTTCATGATCCCGGGGTCCTGGGATTGAGCCCCGCATCAGGCTCTCTGCTCGGCAGGGAGCCTGCTTCCCCCTCTCTCTGCCTACTTCTCTGCCTGCTTGTGACCTCTGTCAAATAAATAAATAAAATATTTTAAATAAATAAATAAATAAAATGGGATGGTGAGCTGTCATGGTTTGAAGCCATCAGTGTAGAAGTGTCTAGGAAGTCATTGCCTAGAGACTTGATTGCTCTCTGTACTAATATTCTCTTTCCCTCCCTCCTAATGAGTTGGACTTATAAATTTTATATTCTATAATTGGCAAACATTTTAGAAATTCTGGGAGAAAGCTGAAAGAGTATCTCTCGAATGCTAATCTTTTTTAAAAGGCAAGCTTTTTTTTTTTAATTAAGAGTTTTTTGTTTTTGTTTTTTTTAATTTATTTATTTGTCAGAGAGAGAGGGAGAGCGAGCGAGTGAGCACAGGCAGACAGAGTGGCAGGCAGAGGAAGAAGCAGGCTCCCTGCCGAGCAAGGAGCCCGATGTGGGACTCGATCCCAGGACGCTGGGATCATGACCTGAGCCAAAGGCAGCTGCTTAACCAACTGAGCCACCCAGGCATCCCGAAGCTTTTTTTTTTTTTTAAGATTTTATTTATTTATTTGACAGAGAGAGAGATCACAAGTAGGGAGAGAGGCAGGCAGAGAGAGGAGGAAGCAGGCTCCCTGCTGAGCAGAGAGCCCGATGTGGGGCTCGATCCCAAGACTCTGGGATCATGACCTGAGCCGAAGGCAGAGGCTTAACACACTGAGCCACCCAGGTGCCCCTAAAAGGCAAGCTTTTAAAGTAACACACATATTACATACTAGTAATGCTTGTAGAAATATTTATTGTGAGATCTTCAAGCGGAGCAGGAAACAACCTCGTCTGTCCAGCTGACCAGTGTAGTAAACATGGCAGAGATACTATAATTGCAGCTGTTGGCAAAGAATACTTTGTTTCACCTGATGATTTGGGATCAGGTGATGGGATGAGCTGATGGGATGTCTGGGCAGATCAGTATATGTTCCTAAAGTGAAATGAAGCTTGAACAAATAGATTGATGGAAGCTTGGAGGCCACAAAGTTCAAAACAAATACCTTATCGAACTCATTTTCATATCCTCACCATGAATGAAAAATAGCCCTGTTGGGGTTTGAATATAGATGATATAGATGTGAATCTTATTCTGTTAATTTTTTTAAAAAAGATTTTATTTATTTATTTATTTGACAGACAGAGATCATAAGTAGGTGGAGAGGCAGGCAGAGGGAGAGAGAGAGGGAAGCAGGCTCCCTGCTGAGCAGAGAGCCTGATTCGGGGCTTGATCCCAGGACTCTGGGATCATGACCCGAGCCGAAGGCAGAGGCTTTAACCCACTGAGCCACATAGGCGCCTCAGCTCTCCATTCTGAGTCATGTGGATTTCATCTGGGTGTGCTGTCAGGTGGGTAGTGCAGGCAAACGGGCTGATATTGGTACGTGTGTATACACACACGTATATATATGTATATATAAAACATAATATACATACAATACATATGTAATATACACACATATACATTATAAATATATATACGAAACATATATATATTTAAGATTTATTTATTTGAGAGAGAGAGAGAGACAGAGCATGGGGAGGAGGGACAGAGGGAGAGGGAAAGAGAATCTCAAGGAGCTGTCCTGAGCAGAGTCTGATGCGGAGCTCGATCACAGGACACTTTTAAGACTTTATTTATTTGAGAGAGAGAGAGAGCACAAGGGGAGGGGAAGGGACAGAGGAAGAGGAAGAGGGACAAGCAGACTCCCAGCTGAACAGAGAGCCTGAGTCAGGGCTTGATCCCAGACCCTGAGATCATGACCTGAGCCAAAGTCACTTAACTGACTGAGACACCTAGGTGTGCCACCCCACCCCACAAGAGTTGACACTTAACTGAGTGTGCTTTTTCATGGTAATTTTTAAAAATCCTTGGTGTGGGGACGCCTGGGTGGCTCAGTTGGTTAAGCCGCTGCCTTCGGCTCGGGTCGGGTCATGATCCCGGCGTCCTGGGATCGAGTCCCACGTCGGGCTCCTTGCTCGGCAGGGGGCCTGCTTCTCCCTCTGCCTCTGCCTGCCACTCTGTCTGCCTGTGCTCGCTCGCTCGCTCTCTCTCTGACAAATAAATAAATTAAAAAAAAAAAAAAAGAATCCTTGGTGTGTATATGGTCAGTTTGATAAGCATGAATTTTTCTTTCCTCTTTAATTAAAATAAGTGGTAAATGAGAAATGTAAACATTTCATGGTATAGAAAATTTATTTATTTTTTAAAGATTTTATCGATCTATTTGTCAGAGGGAAAGAGAGCACGAGCAGAGGGAGAGGCAGGCAGAGGGAGAGGCAGGCTCCCTGCTGAGCAGGGAGCTTCATGTGGGACTCGATCCCAGGACTCTGGGATCACAGCTTGAGCCAAATGCAGACACCTAACCAACTGAGCCACCCAGATGCCCATAGAAAAATTTATTTACCAACCCACTCCCAGAGTTAACTGTTCTCAAGGAGATAGTGTGAGTCCTTTTAGACATTTTTTTTTCGTGCATATATAACCATATCCATGGGCTTAAACACACACATACATGCATGTACACACACAAATGAGATAATATTCTGCAACTTAAGAAAATAATTTTTATTTTTTAGTTTTAGTTTTTTTTTTTTTTTTTTTAAGATTTTATTTAGTGGTACCTGGGAGGCTGATGGTTAAACGTCTGCGTTGGGCTCAGGTAATGATTCCAGGTCCTGGGATAGAGTCCTGTGTCAGGCTCCCTGCTCAGCCCCGCTCCCTTCTCCCTCTCCCTCTGTGTGTTCTCTCTCTCTGAAATAAATAAGTAAATCTTAAAAAGATAAAATAAAGAAAATATTTGAGAGCAAGAGCGCATGCAAGGTGGGTGGGTGGAGGGAGGGAGGAGCTGACTTCCAGCTGAGCAGGGAGCCTAATGCAGGGCTTGATCCCAGGACCCTGGGATCATGACCCGAGCCCAAGGCAGATGCTTAACTGAGCTACCCAGGCACCCCAGTAAAAGAACTTTTAAAAGAAATATCAGTTGTGTTTTTAGTAGTACCTTTGATTACTCCATATTACTCAATGCTCTGGAACAACAACAATAAAATAATAATAAAGTGATTCACTTGGATGTGTACTAGCTGAGTGATGTGCTTGCTTCTTAAGTATGCTTTTTATTTAGTTAATAAAGAAACTGCTATTTGGTAAAGCCTAATTGTATGAATGAGGAAAATTACTTGAAAAACACGTATCTTATCTGGCAGTGAATTATGCCATGATAGAAAATTCATTCTAAGTATGCTCTGACACATTTTCATAATTATGTTGGAGAAATAGGCAATTTAGAATTGTCAGCCAACCTTTTCATCTTGTCCAGTGTTGAGTTCAAGGTCTTCACTGTTTGACAAATACAGAGTGGAACAGCTAAGTTAGGTTTGCCAACATGGGTGGTTTAGATTACATCCTTTCCTGAATTAAAGATGCCCTTCTCTTGAGACCTTCCCATCACTCAATATGCATGACTCACTTGGGCTATTCTAATCTAAGCATAAGTATAGACTACAACTGCTCTTTGAAAGTGATTTTACTCATTAAATTAAGATACCAATCTGATACTTTAAAAAAAATATTTTATTTATTTATTTGTCAGAGAGAGAGAGAGACAGCTCGTGAGTGTGCACAAGCAGGGGGAGCGAGAAGCAGGTTCCTTGCTGAGCACGGAGCCTGATGTGGGACTTGAACCCAGGACCTTGAGGTTGATGCATAACCCACTGAGTCACCCCAGCTCTCAGGAACACTTAAAAAAAAAATTTTTTTTTAAGATTTTATTTACTTATTTGACAGACAGAGATCATAAGTAGGGAGAGAGGCAGACGAGAGAGGGGGGGAAGCAGGCTCCCCGCTGAGCAGAGAGCCCGATGTGGGGCTTGATCCCAGGACCCTGGGATCATGACCTGAGCCGAAGGCAGAGGCTTTAACCTACTGAGCCACACAGGCACCCCTCAGGAACACTTTTAACATAAAAGATAACAATGAAAACAAACAGGAAAAAAGGAAAGAACCTTCAGGAAGCAGAACATACGCATTAAGAGGAACATCTCAGACTCTTCAGAAAAATTATCTTTTATGATCTCAGAGAGATAAGAAATTGCATTACATTCAGGATGCTATTAAAGAAAAGAAAAGAAAAAAAAAGAAAAGAGTAATCAGAAATTTAAAAAAAGATAATAGAAGTGAAACATCTGGGGTGCCTGGGTGGCTCAGTGGGTTAAGCCTCTGCCTTCGGCTCAGGTCATGGTCCCAGGGTCCTGGGATCGAGCCCCACATCGGGCTCTCTGCTCAGCGGGGATCCTGCTTCCCCCTTTCTCTCTGCCTGCCTCTCTGCCTACTTGTGATCTGTCTCTGTCAAATTAATAAATGAAATCTTTTAAAAAAAGAAAGAAATGAAACCTCTTTGGAAGAGCTGAATGATAAAGGAACTATTCCTGAAGATTTTTTCAGTAGGAAAAAAATATTGTCTAATAAAGGTGGAAAATAGGAGAGAAAAGGTGAGAATAGAGGACCAGTCCATAAGACCAAACACTGGAATAAGAGTTCCAGGAAAAGAAAACAAAGGGTACAGAGGGGAAGAAATAATGACCTAATACCAGAAAATACCAAAGAACAGAAGGATGTTTGTTTCCAGATAGAAAGGGCTCAGTACACAACGCAGAGGGTGAAAACAGATCTGCAGAGAGGCCCATTGAATTCACAAACTGGGGTCAAGGAAAAGACCCTAGAAGCTTATAGAGGGTGGGGTGGGGGCACGGAACAAAAACGGAAGCAAACATCTACTGCTAATAGCACCAGAAGCTAGAAGATAGTAAAGTAGTTCTTAAAGATTCGGAAGGCGGGGCGCCTGAGTGGCTCAGTGGGTTAAAGCCTCTGCCTTCGGCTCAGGTTATGATCCCAGGGTTCTGGGATCTAGCCCCGAATTGGGCTCTCTGCTCAGTGGGGAGTCTGCTTCCTCCTCTCTCTGCCTGCCTCTCTGCCTACTTGTAATCTCTGTCTGTCAAATAATTAAAAAAAAAAAAAAGATTCGGAAGGAAAAATATTTCCAACTTAGAATTCTACATCAAGATTCTCTACTATTCAAGTGTGAGGGTAGAATAAAGACATTCACACATGCAACTTTAAAAAAAAAATTGGCCTCCCTGGCTCCCTTTTTAGGAACCTGGCAGAGGGTGTCCTCACCAAAAATCAGGGATTCTTCTACAAAAAAGGAAGGTATGGATCTAGAAGTGGGGCTCAGCAGGAGAAAGGCAAGAGCATCCCTAGCATGATGTGCCAGGATGCCAGCCCATGGGGGGAGGGACCACCATTCCTGCTTCCAGCAGGCAGTCCTCAAGAAGATGAAACTGATGCATCTTTGTGTCTGAATATGTTGAGAAAATGCTTAGATGGAGAGTTTGGAGTTGAATAGAAAACTAAAACAAACAAAAAGACCTGTTGATAAAAAGGAAGTGTAAGCATGGCTTTCTGGCTCCGTGGTGCAGATCACCTAATGTAAACAGGAATATTGCACTAAATAAAATTACAACTATATTGGAGGGATTAGGAATAGGTTGCATGTGGGGTGAGAAGATGATTGTGAAAGAGAACTTAATCCGTAATGGGAAATTAGTAGATTAATACCTAACAGTGAAAATCAATTCATAATGAACCCTGTGCCAAAAAGATGGGCTGAGAGAATTCGATGGGGCTGTCTCTGGGGAATGGATAATGGCTTGGTCACCCATTGGCAGAGGTGATTGGCGGGGGGGGGCGAGTGTTGCTGGGCTGCTAATAATAAAAAGACTCTTTGATTCTTCGAAATTATATTCATAAAGTTTGATAGAAAAACTTTTTAAAAAATTAAATTTGGGGGCCCCTGGGTTGCTCAGTAGGTTAAGCCTCTGCCTTCGGCTTAGGTCATGATCTCAGGGTCCTGGGATTGAGCCCCATGTCGGGCTCCCTCCCTGCTCAGTGGGAAGCCTGTTTCTCCCTCTGCTTATGTTCCTTCTCTTGCTCTGTCTTTCTCTGTCAAATAAATAAATAAAATCTTTTTAAAAAATTATATTTTAAAGTTGCTATGCTTCATATAGCATTTTATGAATTCTGAGTTGCAGTTTTTTTCACATTTTTATCATAGCACTGAAATCAGTATGCATCTCAATGAAATGTAGTGGCTCAGGATTCTGATATTATATCTTCTGTGGAGATGACAGGAGTATAATACTTTTTCTCTTCTAATTAAAGATTGCAGGCCTCAGTCTACCTCTTCCTCCCAAAAAATTAATTGGTAACATGGACCGTGAATTCATAGCTGAGAGGCAGAAAGGTCTGCAGAACTATCTCAACGTTATCACCACAAATCATATCTTGTCTAATTGCGAGCTGGTTAAGAAGTTTTTAGACCCAAACAACTACTCTGCAAACTACACTGGTAAGCAAAGCGATCTCTGAGGTACGGTTGCATGACTGTAGAGACACTGTTCTTTGCTGGTGACAACATGTGGGAGAAGTTACTTCCAAATGGGGCTGTGTGTACATTTGTTATAGGCATTATCTGCTTATTAATACTTTACCCAATTGTAATTTACTGTAAGAGTGTAAGAAGAAAATAATTACTTCTAAAATGTTTGTGATGTTTGCACGGAAGAATATGAAAGAGAAGTTATTGGGTCCTATACTTAGTCTTGTCTTATCTTTCCTGACAGAAAAGAAAGTAAATAATCCACAATAATCTGTACCATACTCTCAATTTGATTTTTATTTGGGTCTGTTTCTGTATTTACAATATACAGTATGTCTGGTTTTTCTGGGTATTGCTTTATACCAAGTGGTCCCAAAGGGTCCTTTCTGTGTCTTCCCATTTGCGCCCAAGGCAAAGCCTGAGGAGGAGCTAGTTTCTTCCAGACCTTCCCTGGATCAGTCAGGGGACTGAGGTGGAAAGGGTGCCAGTTACACACAAAGCTAGCGTCAATGACCTAAGCCTCTTGTCAGCAGAATGAGTGATTAAACATTCAGTGTTCCCTAGTGTGGCCTTGAAGAGACCAATGGAAACCGCCACAGAACTGAACCAGTGACTAGAATTCGACTGATTTGTTAAAGCTGAGCCATGCTTAAAGTCTTAGTGGAACTCTGGGTATTTTTAATAAGCTGATTTCCTTGCTGAGAGAATAGATTGTGTACACATTACATTTCAGGTCCTCAAAACACTACTTTTGAAGTAATTAGAGGAAGGCACTTTTATACCTGTTTCAGAGAAAGGGAAATAGGGGACTGCTTGTCCCCTGTCAAGGGAGGGCAAGGGAGCTTTAAAAAATTCTGATGCCCAGGTACTCATGCCATAGAAATGAAAATCTCTATGGGGGGGTGGGGGACGTAGTTTGGAAAGCTCCTGGAGAGACTGCAATATGGGGCCAGAGTTTGAAAACCATAGCCCTGGACCTTGTTCCTCACATCCCAGTGCGGTCTTCTGACCTACAGCATCGGCATCACTGGGAGCTTGTCAAAAACGCTGAATTCAGGCCCCATCCGAAACCTACGGGTCAGGATCTAAGTTTATCAAAGTCCCCAGGTGATTTGTGTACACACTAAAGGCTGAAAAGCCTTGCTATAGAATGTACCTCCTATCTTCTAATGGAAGTACCTGCAGAGGTAAGAAAAATGCCTTCTAGAATGCAACCAAGTGAAGGAAAGTTTCGTTCAAACTCACATATACTGTAAGTGACAAAATGGAGCATTAAGTTATTATAAGGCTGTCATTCTTCCTCCGGCTGTTTCTTGGTTCACCTAGGAGAAAAGGTATCACAGGCCAGGGGCTCCCAGGAGAGCACAACTCCTTCCAGAGCAGCATCTCTTGTGGCCTGCGGTCACCATGCTTCACCTCCGTTGTTCCCCACAGCGTCTGATGGCGGGCCATCTGGACCGACGGCTATCAGATCAGCCCTAACCTAACCCTGTCCATTGGTCTGTCCCTGTATTTCCCGAGAGTGTCTGCACGTGTATCCCCTCAGCACAGGCTGATGCCGCCCGATCCGGAGACCTTCCCCGTTTGCTCTGCGTGTGCCCCGTGCCAGGTGTGGGCCTGGCTGGTGGGGGCGCGGGCGCAAGGAAGACGTACTCGAGGAACGCTGAGTTACGTGGGGTCAGAGCTAGGGGAGATTTTGGAGCAGGCATACCGAAACTAACCCAAACTAACCCTTTCATTCCATAGGCGGGAGGGCACCTGAGAGGAAAGGCCTTACCTTGCTAGGGTTGCAGATGCGTTGGACTGTGCAAGTGTACAACGTCTGAGTGTTTTCCAATTAAAATGCTGCTTTGCCTCTGGAAGATGATCTGATCCCTGTATTTCCTGCTGTACCCCCTCACAGGCTGCTCTTGTACTTGATCTTTTTTGTCCCCCTGCCCCCACCCCTGGCATGGCAGACAGTTAAGAGTCCAAAGCAAATGTGGGCAGAGATGTAAGAAGACTGCCAGAGACTCCCACCGGGATCCAAATGCTCAAGAAGCCGCTGCTATTTAGAGGACACAGCCCTGTAATGAAATAATAGGGGACGGATGCTGTTTTCAGAGAGATGCTGATATATAATTCAGAGATTGCCCCCTTTGAATGAAACATCAGAACTTGTCTTGCCTCTAGGCTGACTCACTAGCAGTCTCAGGAAAAGGAAGCCCAGGCATCCTCCTCTGCACCAGCTTGACTGAGCCAAATCCCCGGAAAACCAGTCGGACTTGTCCGGCTTCCCGCAACTCAAAGCTCGGCCTCTGGTTCCCGAGGTCACTCTGCGTACTGCCACCCTGTGGCTCTTCTCTGGGCAAGGCCACTGCCCCCTTCATATGGATAAGGTCTCCACCTCTTACCGTTTCCTAATGGTCTGTGGTCACTACCCACTCCACTTCAGCGGGATCTGAGATCTGGGCTCATGTGACTGAAGTCACTAAGGCCGCTTTTCCTGCCTGTTGCTCTGAGGTTGAAGATGCCTGGTTGGAGGGGGACTGTGACGCCAGCCCCGTCCCCAGTGGGTGGGTAACTAGGAGCTTCAGGGCATCAGCAGCTGCCTCCTCTCTCCCTGGGGCTCCAGTCTGGGATTTCTGATCTTTTCTTTCTTTTCCTGGTGTTCTCCAGATGACCAAGGAAATAGAGGTCCCTGGTGCTCTGTGGGGGAGTTAGGAGGTGCCCAATGGTGTTACCAAGTCTGATGGAGGGACTTGTTACAGGGAGAACAGGTGTCTCCTAGTCATGAGGGCCTCATATCGGAAAACACGTGCACACATTCCCCACCCCCACACACCTCACCTTATTCATCTTATTGACGGGGCACTTCTATCATTTAAAAGTGTCAGCGCGGGTGCCTGGGTGGCTCAGTGGGTTGGGCCGCTGCCTTCGGCTCGGGTTGTGGTCTCAGGGTCCTGGGATCGAGTCCCACATCGGGCTCTCTGCTCGGCGGGGAGCCTGCTTCCCTCTCTCTCTCTCTCAGCCTCCCTCTCTGCCTGCTTGTGATCTCTGTCGAATAAATAAATAAAATCTTTAAAAAAAAATAAAAATAAAAGCGTCGGCGCACTGTAGCCATCTTCCCACTTCAGACCTTAGAGCCCCTCAGAATAAGGGGATTTGTCACTTGGACCAGAAATGAGGAGGTTTGGCTCCTGGGCCCCAGCTTTGTCATCAGCAGCATTTTTCCTCTGTGAGCCTCTGGTCCCGGCCTAGAAAACAAGAGGAGAGGGAGCAGGGGTGGACACGGAGTATACAGGCTGTCTTCTGGTCCTGAACCCCCAGGAACCCTGTGAGTTGGTCAGGTAGTAGTGGGCTCAAGGATAGAAGGAGGGGAGGGAAGGAGAGATGGGACGGGAGTGGGGGGTTATATTCAGAACCAGGGCAGGACGCTCTGGAGAGGTGGTGGGCCCAAGTCGGCTGTGTGGGCCTCTGTGGTGCCACTTGCTGGAACAGATCGGAGAGCTGAAGACCAGTTGCAGGGCCGGGGTCTGTTCTCTCATGATGCTGGGGCTGGGACCTGGGAGCTCAAAGGCTGCACACAGTGGGGGCAGCTGGTACGTTGTGAGCTGACAGGTCAGAGCTCTGCGGGAACCACAGGGTGGGCCTGAAGGCCTTGCTCTGCATTTCCTGTATGGAAATGTTGTTTCTCAGCATTTTCCTGAGCATGCAGTTTTTCCCCATGTGTCCGTCAGTATTAAGGAAATAGAGGGCAGATGCCTTTCTTTTCATGGATTTCATGTTCTAGTGGAAGAGAGTGTCCACATCCATCGAACATGTACTGAACCTTTAGTTCTTGCTGCGTCCAGTATTTATTGAGTGCCTGCTCTGTGCCGGGTGCTGCAGATAGAGCATTAAGGAAAGCGTAGCCCTGTACCCCTACCCCCACCCTCACTTCTGCAGGGGGATTGACAGGTGAAGGCTATGGCTGAGTAGACATGACCCAGCAACTTGAGGGTGGGAGTAGGGGTTCTGAAGGTGGAGGAAGGCTTCCAGAAGAGTTGATGCCTACATGGAGATTTAAGGATAAGTAGAAGTTAGTCACGCCAAGAGGCAAGGGCCAGTGCTCCAGGAGAGGACAGAATATTTCCATGTGACTGTGGGATTTTACCCAGATTAAGATGTAGCCTTCACAGCCACAGTTCACAGTCTAGTGGAAGAGAGTAGCCCTAACACAGGACAGACCTTGGGTGAATCCCATGGGAGAAGGACACACAGAGCTCTGGGAGTGTAGAGGATGGAGGGTTGGGAGAGACCTGGCTCAAGGAGTGGCAGCTTTGGGCTGAGCCTTGCAGGATAGGTAGACAGGAACAGAAAATGTGGAGGGGTGGGGTTGGGGCTGTCTTCAGGGGTCAAGGCAGGTAAATCTAGGCATTGCAGCACTTGTGTGGAGGGGTAAAGACAGAGAGTCAAGGTAAAGCCAGATCTGGAGTAGCACTAGGTTTAGAAATTTGGCCTTGATCTTGTAAAGAAGTGGGGTGTGGTAAATGCTTCTAAGCAGAAGAGCAAATGCTTAGGATTGAAGTGTGTTGCCTGAAGCTCGGGAAGGAGGGGATTCATGTTGGAACTATCTCGTCATGTAATTTACTTGACAATTAATCATAGTTCAGGGGAAAGAAAATGTCCTTTCTACAATTTCCTGATTTCCCAAGGTAAAAAAAAAAAAAAAGCTACTTCCCAGTCCTCAGTTTATCAGTAACAAATCTAGCATGTTCCATTTGTTGACAGCCATCTCCCTGTTCCTAGAACAATGTAGGGTACCTAGTAGAATACGGTAAATGTTGTCGAATAATGATTTTGTGGGGAATTGTGAGTCACTTTGAGTTATGAACCAACTGTCCTTTACACTCTCTTAGAATGACACTGTACTGTATTTAGAAAATTATTTTTCATGATCCTTCCCAAAGTTGATATGATCTTAACTGAAAATGATGCCTTTTTAAGCTGTTTATGTTCAAGTTTTTTTTTATGCTTATTTTTGTTCAAGTTGTTTTGGAAAAGCTAAAAATATTTTATATCAACATTATGTCAACATTAACAGAGTTCCTAGCATTGATTAGGAACATTTTATATGCTTCTGCCACACCCGATCCCTCCAAGTGGTTTGTCCCTTTGGGGTAGTTAGAACAAATGTAAATGGAGTCAGTTTTGTATCTGGTCATCTCAGGTTTTCTTCTGTGTGGACGGATACGCGTCGAGTCAGTAAATCACTAGTTAGTAGATTATTTTCTTCCCTGAATGTCTTAACTCATAATGTACTGTAAAATATATCAAAATCACATTGCCTGCCAAGCACTAGCCATGGTAATTCCAGAAGGTCAGTCTGACATACGGAGAATGTTTCTGCCAAATCCCCCCTTCCTCACCCGTTGGCCTGGAATCCCGCCGATACTAGGAGGAGGTGAAATCCCACAATGAATTTGCAGTATTGCTGTTTGCTTTCAGGGATCTAGAGTGTCTTCCTTTTTCCATTGTGTTGAGGGAAAATAGCAAATTACAGATGTCTCTTTTTGCAGGAAATGTAAAAGCACAGTTATTCTGATAATTTCTTAATGCAGTGAACTTTAAAGAACTTCCTCTTCTCATTGTCTTCTTAAAAAGGGGAAACGTTCTCATGATAAATGAACACAAAAAGGGGGATGGATTTTTTTTCCAGTAAACAGGGCTATGGTAACGTCCCACAATAGAACTGTGTTGTTGCTGTACATAGATGTTTTTCTAAAACACTGGCTTTTATTTCCAATATATATTTAAGGCTAATCGCTTCTTTGTTGGTGAAAGCTTTAATTCCATGAGGAATGAAGACAGGATAAATATCAGTTAGAGCAACATAAATACTGTTCTGAGCTGACCTCAGAACACATTTTGAGTTTTGTGCTTGGGCTGTGGCCTGACGCATATATTGAATTCTTGGCTCAGGCCACCTAGTTTATTTACATATTTTAGATCTTTCAGTTAAAAAAATATATGTATTTTTTTCACATCATTAGTAATTACTCTTTTTTTTTTTTAAAGATTTGATTTTATTTATTTGACAGACAGAGATCACAAGTAGGCAGAGAGGCAGGCAGAGAGAGAAGAGGAAGCAGGCTCCCTGCTGAGCAGAGGGCCCTACGTGGGGCTCACTCCCAGGACCCTGAGATCATGACCTGAGCCGAAGGCAGAGGCTTAACCCACTAAGCCACTCAGGTGCCCCAGTAATTACTCTTCTTAATAAAACTTATACTTTGGAATAATTTTAGACTTACAGAAAAACAGCAATGATAGTACAAATAGGTTCCCTATACCACTGCTCACCAAATTTCCCCTAATGTTAACATTGTACATAACCATGGCATATTTATCAAAACTAAGAAGTCAACTTTGGTGCGTTACTATTAACTACAGATTTTATTCAAATTTCACTTGTTTTTCCACTACTGCCCTTTTTCTGTTCCAGGATCCAATCTAGAATCCTACATTCTCTGGCTTCTTTTGTTTTTTTTCTTCTTGTAATTAAGCTTTTTAAGAAGGTCCTAGACTTATCAAGATTTCATTTGCAAGAATAACATCTTAAGCATGTGGTACTTTGCTGATAGGTTGGACTGATGAGTTTCTAAAATGTCTTTGCAGAGATTGCCTTACAGCAAGTTTCCATGTTCTTCCGATCAGAACCAAAGTGGGAGGTGGTAGAACCGTTGAAAGACATAGGTGAGAAACTGGCACGTGCCTGGTCTGTTCAAACAGATCACAGAACTGGACTCTTTGTCACGCTTTCCTATCTGTAGCCCAAGAAAGCTCTTCCACGCAGGTGATTTCTTTTTCTTTTTGCCTTCCTACCGCTTGAAGACGCAGTCCGTAACTTGTATACTTAATGAATCTTGGGTAACGTGCCACCTGGAGACTTGGGGGGTAGTAATGTGTATTTTCAGAGCCGTCTGTCATTCTTCATCTCTTTCTCACTACACCTTAAGTGAAGTGCCCATTTTCCCGTGCCCATGAATAGTTTCTTCGTTTGCAGTTGTTTTGGTGTTTTCTGTGGGTTTTTTTTTGCTTTGGGGTTTTGTTTTATTTTGTTTTTCTTAAATACCGTCTTTCCCATGTCAACATTACCAAGTGGTGGTTTTACTGGTGCCTGTATTGCAGCGGGTAAGATTGCCAACCTTGATTTTTAAAATTACTTAGTTGGTGAAACTTTTCTCTATTGGTGTAAAAATTATTTGCTATGACTGCATCTCTGCTTTTATGCAGGTTGGAGGATAAGGAAGAAATATTTCTTGATGAAGATTAAAAATCAGCCAAAGGAACGGCTAGTGTTAAGCTGGGTGAGCTGGTTTTTTTGCTTCGGTCTCCTTTCATGGACTTGAGATGGGTTTATAAAAGCAGATATTGAAAGAGGATAATTAAGAAATTGCACTGTTCTTCTGAGTGATGTTGTAAAGGCCTCTTCAGTCCCACATCAAAGGAGAGTAATTTTGAGTCACTTTGCTTATTCACTTGGTTATATCCATGTGATTATATTTGATTAACTAGTAAACATCTAGAAAGAAACAGAACAGCTTAAAATAGTTCTGGAACCTCTTTAGGATTGGGAATTTTGCAGTTTGTTTTAAAGAAAAAATACGCATTGCTTTATGTTCTCTATTGCTTCGGGAGTTCTAGTGGTTTGGCTAATGGAATTTAATAAAAGCATAGTTTTTTTTTTAAATCTTTTTGCTTTTGTTTTTGTTTTTTTAATTTTAGGCAGTTAACATACGGTGCAATATTGGCATTCAGTGATAAATCACTTACACATAACACCCAGTGCTCATGATAACAAGTGCCCTCCTTAATACCCATCACCCGACTTTGTGTGGCTTGCACCTTTGGTTTACAGTCATATTTGGACAAATGAAATAAAGGGGAAGGTTTACAAGGAATTTTTCTTTTGGTAACTTAAGGCAACACTCTGATATTTTCCCCTATGTTTCCAGGCTGACCTTGGTCCCGACAAGTTTCTGTCAGATAAAGATTTTCAGTGTCTAATCAAACTTCTGCCTTCCTGTTCGGTGAGTACGAACCCTTCTATTCTTTCTCTCTCTCTTTTTTTTTTTAGTCTTTTATTTTTTTTAAATAATCTCTACAGCCAGCATAAGGCCCAAATGCACAACCCCGACATCAAGAGTCTTATGCTCTATTGAGTCAGCCAGCCAGGCGCCCCAAGCTCTTCTGTTTCTCTAGGTGCTGCTGATAGATTCAGAGTGTTTTCTTGTAGGTGACCGTGGATAGAAGAGCTGGAAATGCTTTGTAGGCTCAACAGAGTGGAGAGGTATAGTGGATTTCAGTTCAAGCTAAAATTGCTCAGGGCTGCTCCTGTAGCTCAGAGACCAATTTTTTTTTTTTTTAAAGATTTTATTTATTTATTTGACTGAGAGAGAGAGCACAAATAGGGGGAGTGGCAGCCGGAAGGTGAGGGAGCAGCAGCCTCCCCACTAAGCAGGGAGCCCCATGTGGGGCTCAATCCCAGGACCTGGGATCAACACCTGAGCCGAAGGCAGACACCTAACTGACTGAGCCACCCAGGCATCCCCAGAGGCCATTTAAATGGCATTCATGACATCGGCACAACCCATGAAACTTGACAATTATTTTAAGCAAATATCCGAGTAAGAAAATACCTACTTTGTTCTCAGTAAGGATGTTTGTATCAGTGGAATTGAAAGATCTGTTTCTAGTCTGAGAAAACAACTAGTTTGGATTTAGATAAGCTGGGTGAGGGAAGGCACAAAGAGCCCTTTTGCTGTCTGAATCACTATTCTCACAGGCCAGCTAGTTGGACTTTAGGAGTGCCTGGCATTATTTATGGTAATGAACAGTTCTGATCCAAGGCCGTTAGTGGAAAGAAAATACATCTCTGTATTTCAGAATATATGCAGAATGTCTTCAAGAAAAGACTAACCTGGGGGCGCCTGGGTGGCTCAGTTGGTTGGACGACTGCCTTCGGCTCAGGTCGCGGTCCCGGAGACCCGGGATCGAGTCCCGCATCGGGCTCCCAGCTCCACAGGGAGTCTGCTTCTCCCTCTGACCTTCTCCTCGCTCATGCTCTCTCACTGCCTCTCTCTCAAATAAATAAATAAAATCTTAAAAAAAAAGAAAAGAAAAGAAAAGAAAAGACTAACCTGGCCAGAAAAATGAGTTAATATTGATGTTCTTTATCTGTGGTCTGCATGAGGATATAGGACCCTAGAATGAGTCATTCATGAGCACAATAATGCTGACCTACCCAGTTGGATAGGCAGGTTCATTTTTGAAGATAGAGTGTCTTGTCAAGCTAGCAAAACCAAACTTCTAATGAGGTGTGCAGTGTAGCCAAGAAAAATGCTGTGGTCTTTGTGTGTGATTAGTTGTGTTCCACAGGCTCTCAGCATTCAATTCTAAATTTCCTTTAAAGGTTGTGCTTTTAAAAAAAAGAAGGTGGTACAGATAAGTGGTGCATATGAATTGTAGAAAAGTTAGAAAATATGGATAAGCAAAAATAAAAGAAAACTCACCTGCAGTCCCAAACAAACCAAAATGTCTAGAACTTTATATGGTTATTTTTTGAAAAATTACACACATACTGTTTTAAAACCTGATTTTTTGGTTAATGGTATATCATGCACATCTTTTATGGAATAAATGTGGTATAACATCATTATTACTGGCTGCATAGACTATCGTTGGCCTTACCTCCATTTATTCAACTAATCTTCTATGAGACATTTGGACCACTTCCAGTTTTTTCTTTTCATTTAAAAAGGAAAAAAGCCTCAGTGAACAATTCAGGCTAAATATTTGTACCCATCCTTAATTATCTTCATCAAATAAATAACGAGAATTAATAAGGGAGATATTTTGAGACTGTATAAATATCCTGTTCTTACCAAAGCCCTACTAGCTTTAGCTTCATTGAGATTTTCCAACACCATCATTCCTCTTAGGTTTATCAGTTGGCATACTGTAAGGAAGAGCTTCTTATTTATTCTCTCCTCTTGGTCTGTTTATATCAGTATGGACTCAACGATTTTTATTTTATTCATTGGGTTCCTTTTTGGGGCGATGAAAGTGTTCTAAAGTTAGATTGTGTGGTAGTTTGTACAGCTTGGAAAATACTGAGAACCATTGAATTGTACACTACAAATAGGTGAATTATAATGGTATATGAATTATATAGATATGAATATATATGAGTACATGTTATATGTTAATATATATATTCATGTAGATAAGAATTATATTTTAATACAGCTGTTACAGTATCAGTAATAATCATTTTGATTTGATGGTCAGAAGAAACTTCATGATCGAGGACTATATTTTCCTGGGCATACCCTTCCATCCCCAGCCCACTCAGTCCGAACCCTCCCAAACCTTTGCACAGCTCAGCTCCTATGGATTTAAATTATAATGGTGCTCATTTGAGCGAATGGACATGTAACACCTGTTTGAAGCCAGTTGGTTCATGTAACCAAAATTCCAGGTCATATGAGGACTTTCGGTCATTAAATAGTCTTGCTCTCCACCCCACTTGGTTGACATCAGTGGCCCCTTCTCAGGAAGACACTGTGAGTCATCACACTGCACCCTGCAGAAGATGGATGGGAAGATTCACACTAGCTGCTTTGGATAAGGGCCAGGATGCCAAAAGATGTGGCTTTTTTGCTTGTTTTCTGGCTTTTATGCTCCCTGGCTTGGCCCCAAACAGCAGTGTGAAATGTTATGCAGCGCTGTCAATGAAGACATGTCTGTCCTGGTCCTCCCTTGGCTGTGCTAGGGTTTGGCTGTATTCTCCACCAGTGTACAGAGGCAGAATCTTAAAACCATTATCCCCCAGACCTCTGCCTGAGCTCCGAGCATGTGTATCCCCAGGCACATACCTTCACGTGGAGAGCTCTCCATGCCAGCTGTCCATGTCCCTTTGTCTGTATAGTTTAGGTTCCTTATCTCATTTTAAGAACGATGTGCTTGTTGATCATCTGATAAGAAAATGCCACATGTTCAGGGAACATCCCCACGTCTATGTGCGACTAAAGTGCTGTGATGGTACTTAAGTCTACGTAACCAGATTCTTGATCTCAAAGGACCCAGATGCTGATGCAAATAAATGTGAATTTCTTTTTTGTTTTGGCAGCACCCTTATATCTATCGGGTCACCTTTGCCACAGCTAACGAATCCTCTGCATTGCTTATTAGGATGTTTAATGAAAAAGGAACTTTGAAGGACCTGATCTACAAGGTACTTGTGGTGCAAGTTCATGGTCATAAAGAAGTTCTCAAGTCCCTTCAGAACCCATCACAGATTTTTGATCCCTCAGGTTCTGGAAGTTAGGCCCTGAGGGTTTTATTTTAATTTTGATTTGATTTGGAATTTATTTTGATTTTAGCAGTAAAACTACCCCGTCTGGTTAAAGAGCATTCCTTTCCCCAAATGAAAGAAGGTTGAATAGGTAATGGTTATGTCCATGACATTGTAGGCTGCTCTGTCAGTTCAGTTTTAAAGTTTGTGTCTTTCACTTAACGAGCAATACTGAACTATTTCAGTAAAGTTGGAAAATAAGACTCTGGGGTCTGCTAAGGCCAAGACCAGGCCCATCTTCACTGGACTAGAGAAGGGATGCAATTCAGGTTAGCCTCTTTCTATCAACTGTACAGACTCTTGTACTTTAAAAACCCACACCCTGTGAGCTGACCTCATCTGGCACCCCCAGCTGCTTAGAGCCCTGCCTGTTCCAGGAGGCTACATGTGGTATTCAGACCCACTGCTGTTCTCTTATATGCTCTTTGTGCTTTTCCAAAGGCAAAACCAAAAGACCCGTTCCTAAAGAAGTACTGCAACCCTAAGAAGATTCAGGGTCTCGAACTCCAGCAAATAAAAACATATGGAAGGCAAATATTAGAGGTAAGAGGTATTTAATATTTGCTTAGGTTGCATTGGGATTTCACTCAGATTACTGTATTCCTTTGGGAAAGTTCTTGGGATTGCTTATAAACCGATGGCATTGTCCTGTTTTATCCCCAAAAGCAAGTATTTGAGACTAAGGCAGCCAATTCAGATCTACAAAAATTCCAAAAGCTTAGGTATTAGAATTTAGTGTCTGATTTTTAAGAACTTCACTGTGCAGATACCAACTTTTGTGTTATGTTTGGTTGATTTTTATCTTTGTGCCAGGATTGTTGATTTTGTTATATCAATACATAACCATCTGGCTCCCTTGCAGAAGTGAAACTAGCATGAAAAGCCTTTCCCATATCACTCTCTAGAGCCTTGCTCTCCAGGCTTCTTGGATTGTCCAACCTTACCAGTGAAAACAGTTTAAGCATAACTCCCCCCCCCCAATAATAACTTATATGCATGCACTACTACTAATTTATGTTGTATATTATAAGTGAAGTTAGGAAAGAAGGAGTTTTGCTTTTCTTTTTTTTTAAGTAGGCTCCACGCCCAGTGCGGAGCCCAACACAGGCTCTCATGACCCTGAGACCAAGACCCAAGCTGAAATCAAGAGCGGGACACTGAAGCAACTGAGCTACCCAGGAGCCCCAGAAAGAAGGAGATTAAAAACAAAGCAAATAGAAAGAGAAGTTGTCATATTTTCTTCCAATCCTCAGTAGATTGCTCTGGGTACCCCCTTTGGCTAGCACTGCTCTAGTTTATGAGGTTGTTATGGTTGTATCTCTAGGCATCTCCCTTTGTAGGTGAGCCTCTGTTTAATAAATGGCAGCTGAAAGGTTTGCTTCTTTCTGTGGGAGCCTGTCATGTGTTCCTCTTAATAAACAGCCTAATATATTCTTTTTTTTTTTTTAAGATTTTATTTATTTTTTTGACAGAGAGACACATCAAGAGAGGGAATACAAGCAGGAGGAGTGAGAGAGGGAGAAGCAAACTCCCTGCTGAGCAGGGAGCCTGATATGGGGCTTGATCCCAAGACCCTGGGGTCATGACCTGAGCCAAAGGCAGACGCTTAACAACTGAGCCACCCAGGCGCCCCAGCACGATATACTCTGAGAAGAGATTGGACTAGGGATGTTTTTCGCTCAACCCCTTTTCCTGAACAACTAACTGGCTGATGCCCTGCCATGTTAGCCTTACTCATCTGTGTGGGAGGATCAAGACTTTGGCCTGCCAGGAGCTGGCCTGTTGAGATCAGAAAGTGCTGGAAGTCGAACATTAAAGCTGTTAACCCCAAGCTTTGGGTTAACAGAAGCTGCACCTCTGTTCTTTGGAAATGAGGGAGCTTGGAGTTGGGTCTCATAGCTGGAAAGCATTCAGCATCACCCCCTTTTCCAAAGAAATGGATGGAGAGGGCATTTTTCTTTAGGAATCTCCTCAGTGACCAGTTTTGTTTCAAAATATAGTGACTTAAAAAACAAAGTTTAACCTGTCTCATAGCTGAATGAGTCAAGGGGGGGAATGTAACCTATACATATTTTTTTAATAGGTACTGAAGTTTCTACATGACAAGGGATTCCCTTATGGGCAACTTCATGCCTCCAATGTGATGCTAGATGGTGACACTTGCCGGCTGCTAGACCTTGAAAATTCCTTATTAGGCCTTCCTTCCTTCTACCGATCCTATTTCTCACAATTCAGGAAAATCAATGTAAGTTGCGAGAAGTAATGAAAACAGAAAATTCATTTTTAGGTATAAATGATCCCCCTGGCAGGACCGATGATCTGCCCATGTAAGAAATATGCAGGGTAGGCCAAGCCTATTGGCTCTGTTCTCTCACAGAGTATCGCTCTATCTTTAAGTGCCTCGTTGAAATGGTAGATGAGATAAGGAGGGACATAGAATCATGGACTGGAAAATAATGGGGAGTAGGACCAGGACCTTGGGTCAGAGCAGTACCCTGTGAGCTTTTGCAAAAGGCCTTAGAGTTGTGTTTTCACTACCAGTAATGAGTGGGGTTGCCCTTGGGCCATGTTTTTCTTGGTGAAAGCCTAGGGAAGGAACACTGGGATTCACAAAGTCAAACTGAAAGATAACCACTCTGCTCTCTTGTCTTCCACAGACATTGGAAAGCGTGGACGTCCACTGCTTTGGCCACTTACTGTATGAAATGACTTATGGAAGACCGCCAGACTCAGTGCCTGTAGATTCCTTCCCTCCTGCACCATCTATGGCTGTGGGTCAGTATGGGGTTTGGAGGAGTCTAATGGGCCCCAGTAGTCCGCAGAACTACTCACCCCCTTTCCAAAGTCCAGGAAGGACCCAGAGGAAGTTGCCATGTTCCATAGCCAGCCAAATCCAGTTTATAAAAGTAAACCAGGTCTGAGTGATTTATTTAGATTCACCTTACTAAAAATTCATATGGTTTGTCCATTTGTTGGGCTATCTAAAACCTCAGGAAACATACTGTAACTGCATTCGAATTTTGGAAGCAGGAGGTTGTAAAGAGAAATCTGCCCAGACCGAGTCTGATATAGAAGCAGAAGCTAGGAGCAGGCAAATTGAAGCCAGCCTTTCAACTGGGACAGGTGTCAAGGGCCAGACAGGCTGGAGTGGGACCTGCAAGGGACAAGACAGCCCCGGGCTGGACATCTGGTAGATAAAAGGCTGGCAGGCTGAGAGCAGGGAAAGGGAGGCAGGAATATAGACACCTGGCAGATTGGATCCCGGCATTCTTCCAGCCTTATTTAGGGGACTGAGGAGGGCCAGAGGACAGGTGGGAGACACTTTTGGGAGCGGGATATGGGGACTGATGCAGACTTATCCAGGGACCCTTTTATCCCATCCCCAGCCCGCCCAGAACTCACTGTTAGAGCAACACAAAGAGGGGAGGGCAGAGTAGCTCTTGGACCACTGAGCCTATGAGATGTGCATTTAACCCCCCACCAAGTGCTAGTTTTGTGTCAAATTAGTGGTTCAAGAGTACAGGCCCCGAGACTTACGGGGCCTGTGTTGAGTGCGAACAGCTGAAACTGAACAGTGACCTGTGAGTAGAAAAATCTGGCTGCTTTTGTTTATATCATCCAAGGTGTTGGACGATGAGACGTCAACAATTGGCATTTTGTGTGCCAGTTTTGATTAAAAAGCAAGCAAGCAGCAAAATATCTTCCAAGTTCAGAATTTTCTGTGTAGTGTTTACTTTTCTTTTAAGAGAGCAAACACTTCTATGAATGATATCTGGAATCCTTCCTCCAATTATCTTTGAAATATATTTAGCTTTCTGTCAGCATGTGGTTTCGGAACCATTTATTTTGAGCCATCAGTAACATGATGTTGCCAACATTCCCCTCCCCCATGTATGCCATCTGTCTGTGCGTGAAGAGTTTTGACACCGTCCTGATCAGCCTGCAGACAGTTGTTGCAAAGTGGTGTCAAACTTTTCATCACCAAGCGGATTTGCCAGCATGTTCTGTGGAACTAAAATGTGTATCTGTTCATTTCAAGTGGCCGTGTTGGAGTCCACGCTGTCTTGTGAAGCCTGTAAAAATGGCATGCCTGCCGTCTCCCGGCTCTTACAGATGCCGTAAGTCAATCACACGCCTTGGTTGTCACCTTCCTAACTGTGTAGAACGCTGGACCACGTAGCCAGGGGCCTGGCGCCATAGTAGACTCAGGTGTGGTCCTTGCAGGGTTGAAGTGACATGCTTGTTGTCGGTCACTTGCAGCATGATAGCATGAGCTGTCCGCTGCCGTGGTCTGATCACTGTCCCTTGATGTCCGCATCTTCACGTGTGTCTCTCCCTGTCGATGTTAGCGTCGTGTGTGTGTACATGTGCCCCCTCCCCCCCGCCCACCCCCTCTTAGAACATTCTGACGGACAGCCTGCTGGAGCACTGTCCTTCGTGGCCCTGATCACGCACCAGCTGGCCCTCAGCTTTGGCTGGTTGTGCCCTCCAGGAGGAGGGCAGCGTGTTTCTGGCCCCCCATACGCACCTTTGTTCTTCTGCTCCCTGGGTAACATGGGTTACACATCTAACTTGTACCAGGCATTGTGCTAGGGGCTTGGAGCGCAGAAGACGTTCTCCCTTAGACTGGGTTATTCTCCCTTAGACTAGGTTATGACTAGTTCATCAGAACCATTGAAATCGTGCTGCAGGGCCTTGCCTGTAGCTGTGCTTTCTGTCCCTTCTCAGAGAGTGCAGCAGCATGGCTGAGAAGGGTGTGTTTGAGGTTAGACAGAGCTGGGGGTGCACCCAGCCTCCCTACTTCTGGGTGGGGAGGGTGACCTGGGGCAGCTTTCCTGCGTCTGGAAGCTGAGGCTCCCCGTCTGGGAAATAGGACTGGTAGTGGGCCCCACCGGAGAGGATCGTTGGGAGGAGTGAATGAGGCAATTCCTGGTGTAGCACTTAGCGAATGTTAGTCATGATGACTATTGATTCAGCGTCTATTTTGTGAGTGGCACATGTCCGCGGCACACCCAGTGCGTCGTCTGTGCTACCTTGCCACATAGCAGATGTTCTCAGGAAACAGTGTTGTGGGGAAGCAGGGCAGGGCTTAGCTTGAATGCGTAAGGCCAGAGCTCAGAGGAGCTCCATGCGGTTAGAGAGTGTGGGAGCTGCCCCAACCCCTGACCCCACCCCTGCCCCTGCCCATGGATATGACCTTTTAAAGTTCCTCTGACACTGGCGTGTCCCTCTCCCAAGCAGCCACCTTTAATAACAGTGTGAATATGGAAGAATAGATCCAATTAGGGAAATGAAACAATTTTCGCACAAACTCATTTTAAAAGAAAATGCCTTTGGGGTCCCTGGGTGGCTCAGTGGGTTAAAGCCTCTGCCTTTGGCTCAGGTCATGATCCCGGGGTCCTGGGATCCAGCCTTGCATTGGGCTCTCTGCTCAGCAGGGAGCCTGCTTCTGTCTCGCTCTCTGCCTCCCTCTCTGCTTACTTGTGATCTCTGTCTGTCAAATAAATAAATAAAATCTATAAAAAATAAATAAAAGAAAATGCCTTTGTAGTTGGGGAACAACCCGGGTTCGTGCTGATGTACTTGGGTTTGCGTTTGTAGCCCTCATGGTCCGACCTCTTCCATTCTTCTCCCAGCCATCCAAGTCTAAAGGGAAGCCACACTATTTTTTCCTCACTGAGGTCTTTCTACCCTGCGGCCTTCAGTCTTGAGAAGAATACTTAAAGAGGTGTGACCTCTGTTCAGTTAAAATGCATTTTCTGGAAGTAAATGGGCCTGTGCCCTTGATGGGGAGAGTTCTGTCTCTACTGCCAGAGCCGCCCAGGGAGCACTGTGGGGAAAAGTTAACTGTATCATTTCTACTTGTGAAGTATTTCCTGTTTTTTAAAAAGGGAACTCCTCAAGGCCAGGCTCCCACACAGCCATGCGGGCACTGCCCAAGCAGCCATGTAAATTCCCCAAACTGTCTTAACCGAAGTAGCTCAGAATTCCTCATGCTGTTGTTTCTAGTCACATAATTTTGCAAGAGAGAATTGATATACTCTAAAAGCTGCCTTTAAAAAAAAAAAAAAGATTTTATTTATTTATTTTGTTTATTTATTTGACAGAAAGAACACAAGCAGGGGGAATGGGGGAGGGAGAAGCAGGCTTCCCACTGAGCAGAGAGCTTGATGGGGACTTGATCCTAGGACCCTGGGATCATGATCTGAGCTGAAGGCAGACGCTTAACAATTGAGCCACCCAGAACCCCTGATTTGTTGTTGTTGTTGTTGTTTTAAGATTTTATTTATTTATTTGACAGAGAGAGAGATCACAAGTAGACAGAGAGGCAGGCAGAGAGAGAGGGGGAAGCAGGTTCCCTGCTGAGCAGAGACCCTGATATAGGGCTCGATCCCAGGACCCTGAGATCATGACCTGAGCTGAAGGCAGAGGCTTTAACCCACTGAGTCACCCAGGCACCCCAGTTTTTTTTTTAAGAGAATATAAGAAATACTTCTTAGAAGAAAATTATTTTCTTGTTAGATTCCAATCAGAACAGTGTCTTTCTACTTAACATTTTTATTTTACTGAGCTCTAGAATAATTTTTTTAAAGATTTATTTATTTAAGAGAGAGAGAGCGCAAGAGCAGGGGGTAGGGGCAGAGGGCAAGGGAGAGAGAGAGAGAGAGAGCATCTTAAGCAGACTCCACGCTGAGCCTGGAGCCCAATATAGGGCTTAATCTCACGACCCAGAGATCATGACCTGAGCTGAAACCAAGAGTCGGACACTTAACTGACCGTGCCCTCCACAGAATATATTTTATCCTTTTCTAGGGTTTAATAAAAAAGGGGGAAAATTGGTTATTTGTTTAGAAAGATCTACTGCATAAATTATTTGCAATATAATATAAATATAATAATATAATAAAATAATTTTCAAAACTAATTTTTAAAAGTGTTTATTACTTTATTCTATAGCATAAGAGGACCGTTGCCCTGCCGTGTGGGGAAATAGTCTTCAGTACAGGGCTGACCCAGTCTCTCCTTGGTAGCACCTCTGAGGCAAAGAGGTGCTGAGCTTTTTCTGTGGTCACATTGGGTGGCCTGTAAACTTTGAGTGTGTCGATCACCATGAAATAGTGGACTGGGCCAGGGCTGGGGGACGTGGGAACCTCATGGCCAAAAGATGTCTCATTCTGTTTTGATCCTGTTCTGAGAGGACATCTGGCTTAAAAAAGATTTTGTTTGTTTCTTTTCTTAACAGATTATTCAGTGATGTTTTACTAACCACTTCTGAAAAGCCACAGTTTAAGGTAAAGAAAATAATGCCTTTTTTTTTTTTTTTTTTTGGTTTGTGACGTATATAAGTTGATGTTGAAACTTAGTGCTTTTAAAAAAATTATTGAAGTAGAATTGACATGCCACATTATGTTAGTCTCAGATGTCCAACAACGTAATGACTTGATATTCGTATACATTATGAAGTCATCTCCACAGTAAATCTAGTTAACATCTGTCACTATATATAGTTAAAATTCTTTTCTTCTTGTGGTGAGAATTTTTAAGATTTACTTTCTTAAAAAAAAAAGATTTACTTTCTTAGCAAATTTAAAGTATACAATATAGTATCTTAATAATAGTCACCATGCTGTACATTATATCCCTATGACTTAACTTATTTTGGGACTGGAATTTTATACCTTTTGCCCCCTCCACCTGTTTCATCTGCCCCACCCTCCCAACCTGGCAACCACCATTCTGTTCTCTGTGAACAGTATGTTCTCTATGAGTTCAGGTTTGGTTTTGTTTTTAGAGCCCACATATAAATGAGATCATATGGTATTCGTCTTTCTCTGTCTAACTTATTTCACTTAGCATAATGCCCCCAAGCTCCATTCATGTTGTTGCAAATGGAAGGATTTCCTTTTTTTTTTTTTTTAAGATTTTATTTATTTATTTGAGAGAGAGCGCAAGCGAGCAGGAGCAGGGGGAGAGGCAGAAGGAGAGGGAGAAGCAGGCTGCACACTGAGCAGGGAGCCCGATGCAGGACTAGATCCCAAGACCCTGGGACCAAGACCCGAGCGGAAGGCAGCCGCTTAACTGACTGAGCCACCCAGGCGTCCCAGGATTTCCTTTTTTATGGCCAAGTAATATTCCATTGTATATACCCACATTTTCTTAATCCATTCATCTACTGATAGACACTTAGACAACCATTGTTTCCATGTTGTGGTATAAATAATGCTGCAGAGAACAGGGGAGTGCATATCTTTTTGATTCAGTGTTTTCATGTCCTTCAGATAAATAGCCAGAAGTGGAATTGCTGGATCATTTGGTAGTTCTATTTTTAATTTTTTGAGGAACCTCCATACTATTTTCCCAATTTACATCTCCACCTATAGTATAAAGGTTTCTTTTTTCTCCACATCCTCGCCAGCAGTTGTTATCTTGTCTTTGTGATACTAGCCATTGCAACAGATGTTAGGTGATACCTCCTGTGGTTTTGATTTGCCTTTCTGTGATTAGTTATGTTGAGCACCTTCTCATTAGACGTTGGCCACCTGTGTGTCAAGTTAGTGCTTTTTTTAATCAAACAAGAGAAGGTACAGTATTTTTTTTAATTGACATACAGGTAACATGCAATATCCTCTTAGTTTGTATACATCAAAGTGATTTGATATTTTGTATATATTATGAAATGATCCCAACAATAAGTCTAGTTACCATCTGTCACCACACAAAGTCATTAAAATATCGACTACAGGGGCGCCTGGGTGGCCCAGTGGTTAAGGCCTCTGCCTTCGGCTCAGGTCATGATCCCAGTCCTGGGATCGAGCCCCACATCGGGCTCTCTGCTCAGTGAGGAGCCTGCTTCCCCCCCTCTCTCTCTGCCTGCCTCTCTGACTACTTGTGATCTCTGTCTTTCAAAGAGATAAATAAAAATCTTAAAAAAAAATATCGACTATATCCTCTATGTTGTAATGAACGTGGCTTATTAATTATATAACTGGAAGTTTAGGTACAGAGTTTATAATAGTGAAAATTTGAAAACATTCTAGTATCCGTGCTGCCAAAGCGAGCACTTGAAAACAATCTAAATATTCTACAATTAGGGACTAATTTAAGAATTTATGGTGTATCTGTTTGACAAAATGTTTTTTATCTAATGAAAGTAAAATTTATAAAGACATTGTAGTAGCATGGAAAATGACTATTTGGGCTAAGGGGGAAAGACAAGCAAGATAAAAATACAATGTGTAAAAAGAATACCTTGTCTAGCAGAAAGTCAGGAAGGAAAATCTTGGGAAGTAGCAGCGTCATGTGGTATCATGGGAAGAGTAGGGGCTTTAGAACCCGAAAAAACTCAGGATGATGCCTTACTTTGCTTTTTTTATACCAGTCATTTATCTATGGCTGCTTTTCTCAGACATGACATTTTTTTTAAAGATTTTATTTATTTGTCAGAGAGAAAGCACAAGCAGGGAGAGCAGCAGGGAGAGGGAAAAGCAGACTCCCCACTGAGCAGGAAGCCCCATGGGAGCTCGATCCCAGAATCCTCTGGGATCGTGACATGAGCCAAAGGCAGATGTTTAACCGACTAAGCCACCCAGGTATCCCATCATACACGACATTTGACATTTTGGATCAGATAGTTGTTTGTTGTGGGGGCGGTCTTGTGCATTGTCGGACATTAAGCAACTTCCCTGGCCTGTATCCACTAGATGCAAACAGCACTTCCCTTCCACCCCACACATTGTGATGATAAAAAATGTCTCCAAAAATCGACAAATGTCCCCTAGAGAGGGAAGGGAGCAAAACAACCCCTATTTGAGATCGCTCATCTATGGGCCTGGTCTTTGAGTTGATGTTTACTCAGTGTGTCCAACTGGTGAGTAACACCTGTTTATTGTTCTTGGTCAACTGAGATGGTCCACAGGGGCACCTGGGCGGCGTGGGGGGGCAGGACTGGCTCTCCTCAGGGGTCAAGGTCAGTTCTGTTCTGGGCAGTAGGATGAAGGGGGATTCTTCCTCCTCTCCATATTCCAGAAGAACGTGTGATATTAATATGATGAAATTCCGTTTAGGAAAAACAAAAACAAGGTGGAGTCAGAAGATTGTACAGGAGAGGAAGTCATTTTCCTTTGTTCTGTTTTGCCAGTCAGAGGAGTTCTGACAAAAATAGCTTGTTTGAGTCTGAAGTAGGAAAGAAAAACATTTAAATCCATCTCTTCTTCACTGAAACTCCCCAGGAAATATATTTGGCCTTGTAAATAAATATGCTCTCCCCAACCCTGAACGTCCAGCCTAGGAATTATTACTAGACCTTGTTCTTTCTCTGAACCAGAGAGTCTATGCAGTAATGACAACGTGATTTAAAAATCAAGGTTAATTTCTTGTGTATGTACTTTCTTTCTGGAAAGATACACAAGAAACTGGTGACATTGGTTGCCTCCATGAAGGAGAACTCATTGGCAGACTCTTTACTGTGTATATATCCTTTCATATCTTTGAATTTTGAGCTATATTACCTATTCAAAGTTTTTTAAATTTAAATTTGTAAAAGAATAATAGAGACAGGGGCACCTGGGTGGCTCAGTGGGTTAAAGCCTCTGCCTTCGGCTCAGGTCATGATCCCAGGATCCTGGGATCTAGCCCCGCATCGGGCTCTCTGCTCAGCAGGGAGTCTGCTTCCTCCTCTCTCTCTGCCTGCCTTTCTGCCTACTTATGATCTTTGTCTGTCAAATAAATAAAATCTTTTTAAAAAAAATAATAAGAAGAATAGAGACAGAAAGTTCAACGTGATCCAGCTGTCTGTTTCCTAGGCCTGAAGAAACAACAGGCTCAGAAGCATACCAGGTACCAGGCTAGAAGAGTATCTTCTGGAAGAGTATCTTCTGGCAGGGGGCACCTGCGAGGCTCAGTCCATTAAGCATCCGATTCTTGATTTCAGCTCAGCTCATCATCTCAGGGTTGTGGGATCAAGCCCTACATCGGTCTCTGTGCTGGAGCCTGCTTAGGATTCTCTCTCTCCCTCTGCTCCATCCTCTAGCTCTCAAAAAAAAAAAAAAAGAAAAAAAAAAAGAATATCTTCTGGCAGGAAAAAGCTTAAGCTTATGAAATACAGAAAATAAATCTTTCACAGAGAAAATTTCTCTGAAGTTATAACCATTTTTAAAAAAGGTTTTATTTACTTATTTGACACAGAGAGAGAGATCACAAGTAGGCAGAGAGGCAGGCAGAGAGAGTGGGGAAGCAGGCTGCCCGCTGAGCAGAGAACCCGACATGGGGCTTGATCCCAAGACCCTGAGACCATGACCTGAGCTGAAGGCAGAGGCTTAACATACTGAGCCACCCAGGTGGCCCCCTCTTAACCATTTTTAAGTGTACACTTTAGTAGTCTTAACTGTGTTCACATTTGTTGTGTAACATACTCTTAGAATGTTTTTATCTCAGTAACTGAAACTCAAGACCCATCAGACAACTCCCCCATTAACCCATCCCCAACCCTTGGCAGATACACTTCTTTCTGCTTCCATGACTTTGACTATTTCAGATGGCTTATATACCCGGAAGCTTACAGTATTTGTTCTTTTGTGACTGGCTCATTTCACTCAGTGTAATGTCCTCTGTGTTCATTGGTTCATGTGAAAAGATGTCCTTTTTTTTTCCCTAAGATTTTATTTATTTGAGAGAGAGGGAGAGAGCAGAGAGGGAGAAGCAAGTTCCCTGCTGAGCAGGAAGCCCAATGCGGGGCTCGATCCCAGGACCCGGGATCATGACCTGAACCGAAAGCAGACACTTAACCCACTGAGCCATTCAGGTTTCCCAGGATTTCTTTTCTTTTCTTTCTTTCTTTCTTTCTTTTTTTTTTTTGAAGGCTAAATACTGTTCTACTATATGCATATACCACATTTTGTTTATCCATTCCTCTATAGATGGACATTTGAGCTTTTTTCACCTCTCGGCTATTGTGAATAATGCAGTGAACTTGAGTGTGCACATATCTCTTCAGGACCCTGCTTTCCAGTCTTTGGGATATGTACCCAGAAGTGAGATTGCTGGATCATGTGGTATTTCTATTTTTAGCCTTTCGAGAAACTTCGTGGTGTCTTCCACAGCAGCCACACCATTTTACATTCCCACTGTCAGTGTACGAGGGCTCCAATTTCTCACTGTCCTCGCCAACACTTGTTATTTTCTGCTTTTGCAATAATGACCATCCTAATGTGTGTGAGGTGGTATCTCAGCATGGTTTTGATTTACATTCCTCTAATGAGAGATGTTGACTGATCTTTTCATACACTTGTTGCCCATTGTTAAATCTTCTTTGAGGAAATGTCTCTTCAGGTCCTTTGCCTGTTTTTTGGGTTTTTTTCCTCTTACATTTTCTAATCTTTTTTTTTCAAGCTTTATTCTGGTATCATCTATTTTTTGTGACACATCGTTTTTTTCCAATAGGTTATTTATTTTCTTTTGTCAGGTTATAAGAGTTCTTTGTATATTTTGGCTCTTACCCCTTGTTAAATAGATGATTCCCACTTATTTCCTCCCATACCATAGGTTCCTTTTTACTCTATTGATTATTTCCTTTGATATGCGGAAGTTTCCAAAAAGTTCCATCTGCCTCTTTTTGCTTTTCTTGCCTCTGCTTTTGGGGTTTTATCCAAAATCATTGTCAGATCCAATATCTTAAAGCTTCTGTTGTGTTCTAGGAGTTTTATAGTTTCAGGTCTTCAGTCCAGTTTTGAGTTAATTTTTGCACATGGCATAAGGTGAGGGTCCAGCTTCATTCTTTCACATTCAATTTTCCCAGCACCATTTATTGAAGACACTGTCCTTTCTCTACCAAGTATTTTTGGCACCCTGCTCAAATATCATTTCACCATATACCACATGAGAGTTTTATTTCTAGGCTCTCTATTCTGTCCTCTTGGTCCATGTGTCTGTCTGTATGCCAATAGAACATTATTTTGATTATTGTAGTTTTGTAATATATTTTGAAATCGAGAAGTGTGATGCTTCCAATTTTGGTCTTCTGTTTCAAGATTGTTTTGCCATTTGGGGCCCCTTGAGTTACTTGAAACATGCCGTGTTTATTAACATGTTTCATATATTCATTACTAAAAAATGGTACTGTGGTGAGCGTGGTGGGGATGGATAGTATTCAAGTGGGTACCTGTGACTGGTTCTTTTTTTTTTTTTTTTTAAGATTTTATTTATTTATTTGACAGACAGAGATCACAAGTAGGCAGAGAGGCAGGCAGAGAGAGAGGTGGGGGAAGCAGGCTCCTGGCTGAGCAGAGAGCCCAGTGCGGGGCTCGATCCCAGGACCCTGGGATCATGACCTGAGCCGAAGGCAGAGGCTTTAACCCACTGAGCCAGTCAGACGCCCCCCGTGACTGGTTCTATTGCAGACTCCCTCCTTCGTGATAACCAAGCAATTAAGTCCTGTATTAAAACCAGGGCTTGGGGCGCCTGGCTGGCTCGGTGGGCTGGGCCTCTGCCTTCGGCTCGGGTCGTGATCCCAGGGTCCTGGGATCGAGTCCCGCATCGGGCTCTCTGCTCGGCGGGAAGCCTGCTTCCTCCTCTCTCTCTGCCTGCCTCTCTGCCTGCTTGTGACCTCTATCTGTCAAATAAATAAATAAAACCTTTAAAAAAAAATAAAACCAGGGCTTAAGAGAATCTCTGGCCATTTTACTCAGTGGGTTATGTACTTTCTCTTCTTTCAGATCCCCACAAAGTTAAAAGAGGCATTGAGAATCGCCAAAGAATGTATAGAGAAAAGACTAATTGAAGAACAGAAACAGGTACATGTTACTAGCTCCTTACTGGCTTTTGATCTTTTAGTGTCCCCATCCTTTGTGACTTACTTTTGACTGGTTGTTCATTCCATAAACATTTCTTGCATCCTTGCTCTGAACCAGGCTGCATGCTCAATGCTGTGAGGTAGCCCATTACTTCACAGTCCTGTCCTCAAGGTTCTGAGCCTGTGGGGGAGACAAGCACATCCATAACACATGGTTTTCCTTTATGATTGGGGCAGGCAGGGTAGTGGTGGGGGGCACATGTGGTCCTTGCTCTGACGGTGCTGGGAGCCACATTTGTCTTCCATAGAGGAGCAAAGGGCAGGAAGGAACAGGGGGAAAGGAGAAAGGTCTTCAGCTTCTGGCAGACTCTTCTCTCAGACATCCAGACCCAGGCTTGGAGGCAACAGGCTGAGGAAGGACAAAATTTTCATCCAAAATAACTTGATTTGGCAAAACATGTTAGAGATTTTCACTCTAAGTAAGTAGGATACACTTACTTACATTCATGATGAATTGTGGTCTCTCAAAGATTCACCAGCATCGAAGACTGACAAGAGCTCAGTCTCACCATGGATCTGAAGAAGAAAGGAAAAAGAGAAAGATTTTAGCTCGAAAGGTAAGCATGGTGTCTCTGGATTCTCTGGATTCTCTGTGAATTCTTTTTTTTTTTTTTTTTTTAAGATTTTTTTTTAAATTTATGAGAGAAAGAGAGAAAGCATGAGCGGGGAAAGGGAGAAGCAGGCTCTCCACTGAGGAAGGAGCCAGATGGCCAGGCTTGATCCCAGGACACTGAGATCATGACCTGAGCCGAAGGCAGATGCTTAACCAACTGAGCCACCCAGGCGTCCCCTCTTTGCGAATTCTTGGCTACATGTGAAGAAAGCTGTAGGTTAATAGTGCACATTTAGTTAATGACAAGATTTTGTGCTATATCTCCTTGAAAGCTAAAACTATTTCCAGATGACTGGTTTGCAGCTTTTAAAAAAGAGCCGTATAATATCAGTGGAGAAATGGACCGTATAGTTTCTTGGCTTGCTGGGATGATTATAGCCTAATGTAATTGGGGGGAATGAGTGGCCTGAGTAAACTCAGCGTTCTTGGTTTTATTCCCCTTTTTGGTTGTGGCTCGTGGCTTCTTAACTGTATTAAGTTATGAGGCCAAATATGACCTCGTATGTAGATAGTTTCACTGTGTGCCTGGAAAATGTTTGTGTTCTCTCGGCTTCATTGTATTTATCCTTTGCTGCCCTCCATCTCTCTCTCCTATTTTTAAAGAAGTCAAAACGATCTGCTGTTGAGAACAGTGAAGAGCATTCAGCAAAATACAGCAACTCCAATAATTCAGGTAACTGGTTATAGATTGTAGTGGGGCCTCCAGGCCCAGGGGTCAGGACGAGGAGTCAAGAGTTTTTGGCTTCCAGTGGCCAGATACTGAGCGGTGTCCCTAGTAAACCCTGCCCCTAGTAAAGAATTGTGACAGCATTCACGGGCTCACAGGACTTATGTGCTGAAGAATCCTCAGAGGTTATGGAGCCTCTGCACTGATGGTGAGACTTGATCAAAGATGAGCATGAGGCATGGATGAAAAACCAACCCAACTTACAACATAAAGCCTCCTGTTTGTTAGTAGAACCTTCTTGAATAGAAATGACCCTGAGTCTTGCCCTCTACTCTGGTCCCTACATGGTGGGAGGAAGTGCCCTTATATGTGGGTTGAGGAAAGCACTGAGCAGTGTGTGGGTGCGGTGGTGGGGGTGGCAAAGAGCATCATTCCAGAAGGTCTGGGGTGGCACAGAGCATGGTCCTCGCACCTGCTCCTGGCTGCCCCTCGCCCAGGCCCGCTGGCTGTAGACCTTAGTGTCTCCATCTTTGGAAATCAGGGCCAGATTGAAAGATCCTTTGGGGACTTCAGTTTTTCCACCTTATGCATCCTATGAATCTTTTTTTTTTTTCCTTCCACCTTATGAGTCTGTGAGGAAGAGTTCCACATAGAGAAAGGCATGGCTTCATCTGAACCCACACAGCTTCGGCTTAGCCCAGAGGGCCAAGGAAAGGGGAGGTTTTGTTAGGTTGAGGGATAGCTGCGTATACTTTGAGGCAGGAGAAGGGCTGAGCAAAGAGGGAAAAGCTGAAGATGTGCAAGGGAGAGCAACCGGGAGGCCAGAAGGCCAAGAGGTTAGGCTCAGGAGCCCAGCTGTCAGTCTCACTGAAGAGGAAGCCTGTCCATCTCTTCCTGGGAGGCAGGAGCCAGGAGAGCTGGTTGAAGAGGCAGAAGCATTTAAAAGTGGAGGGAAAGGAGGACATGGAGGGTGTTCACAGCTCGTGCCTGCTCAGGTCTTCCCCATGCAGTCAGTGAAGAGATGCCTGCCAGGGCGCACAGGACACGAGTGCTGGACCAGCGGCAGCCAAAGATGGCAGGTGGTGCGGGTGGGGCTGGAAGTCGGGACAGGGGCTGTCGGGGAAGGTTGTGGACTCCAGGAAGAGGCGGGAATGTGCTGACACCACTGCCTGCAGACTTGAGCCGCAGAAGGGAGAGAGGTGGGGAGGCTCCCAGTGAAGACCAAGGCCGGCTCCTCAGGGATAGTGGCTGCTGTGGCCAGTGGGAAATTCCAGAGTTGGAGGTCTCCTTTCTCCACAGTTGATGAAATGGATATGGGCCAGTCATCGTCAGCATTAGGCTGAGACTCATGTCTCCACCCAGCATGGCGGACAGATACTCTGTCCAGTGGCTCATTCCTTATAAGGCAGAGGAAGCCTGGCTCAGTGTTCTCTACCTTCCCGAAGCCCTGCCTGCCTGCAGGGCTCTGGGCCCCTTGCACCCGGATGAGACTCAAGAACCTCAAGAAGTTCAGGAAAGCCATGTAGCCATTGGTGGAAAGGGACAGATCATTTCCAGACCCCACTGGAATCACAGGTGCAATCTTCTCCCCTTTACATATCTCTGTCAGCACTGGGAAGCAGTGGAAACACAGGATGTGTTGGGTTTTACCTCATTTTTCAGTAAAATGCCTCTCCTGTTTATAGGGAGGTGAGAGAATATTGCGAACAGTGAAAAGCTACTCCGCTTGAGGGAGATGTGGTTTAACTGGGACGTTTCTCCTCATGCCCCGAGTCCATGCTGTGCCCAGCCTGTCCTGTGGGTGGCAGGTGAGGTGATGGTTGGAGGCTTCTCAGAGGCCTGATCGCGGCCCTCCCTGGAGCTTCGGTCACTCACTCCAGAGGACCTCTGTGGTGGGGAGAGGGCTTCCCGTGGCCACAGAAAGGCTTATGTAGGAACCTCCCTGCTCATTGGGCCACTTTCATGTCAGGCCAGCAGGATGTTCTCTGGGGACTCCTGAGCAAAGGGGAGATGCTGAGAATATGGGAATATGCAGGTTGTTTTAATGGAAAAGAAGGTTCTTACTGGATTTCATCTAAGAAGAGGCCGGGGAGATCCACAAACCGAACAGGCTGACCCTGTCTAGTTGAACATAGCTGCTGATTAAATGGGACTTCTGCAGAGAGCACTGCTAGTTGGATGCTGTGGAGAACTCTTGCTTCCTCTAGAGTGGCCTCCCCTGGATGGCTTTGTCCCCTGTACTGCTTGTGGCCACTGTCGTTTGTCATTCCTTGTGCAGGGACAGAGGCTGGGTCAGGAGGAGATACCATAGCCAACCGCACAAGCCGTCGACAGCTCAGAGTTGGTTTCAACCCAGGCAGGGCATAGAAGGCAGCGGGTGGCAGGGACCCTTAGTGGCCTGGGGACGAAGCGTACCCTGTACCTTGGGGGAAACCTGTGGTCACTGGGTGCAGGCTCTGAATTCTCTGTCCTTCCCCACTTTTTATCACAAGACCCACCCACTCAGCCAAGTGCAGATTCTCAGGCAACAGTGGGTGCCCCGCTCAGGCCAGATTCCAGATGTCTGTCTGTGGTCCCCAGGAGGGTTTGTCTGTGTTTTCTCTTAGCAGGATCTGGGGCCAGCTCACCTCTCACATCCCCGTCGTCACCGACTCCACCCTCTACAGCAGGTGAGTGATGAAGCCACAGTCCCTGCCACCCTCCTCTTGCCCAACAGGAGGAGGAGTGGGGCCCTTTGCCTTCTGGCCCAGGCGCAAGCGTCGCAGGGGTCAGCCTTCTCCAGGGAACCCCAGGGGAGTGCACACTGGGAGAGCTGAGGGTCTCGATGTCCTAAGTCCCACTTCATGGGGAGTGGAGTCGTTGGTTTCAGCAGCCACCCTCCACCTCCAGCCTGCTCTCGTGCTAAAAGGCCTCATGCTGGGCTTCTCAGATCAGATCTTGCCCCGGTACATGCTGAGCCGATCGAAACAGTTGCGCTGCTGCCAGGGCGCCTTGTCCTGCAAGAGCTCTCCCCTTGGGGAGCCCAGCCACAATGTCGTTTTGTCACCAAGCAGGACTGGTGAAATGCCCAGGTGTGGGAGCGACAGAACCACCCAGCTTCTGCTTTCCTGGTGACTGTTGGTGCTCTCTTCTGCTCTGTAATGTGTTTACTTGCCAGGGTAGTTTTCTGTGACTAGCCTTTGTTTTGCCCTTGCGAATTCAATCAGATTACCATGAGTTTGGTTTGAAAAAAACATAGAAAGAATTGATCTTGGGGAATATTTATAAGAATAGTCTCTAATTCTTTCCCTCTTTCTTTTTTGAATTAGTATCTCTTTTCTGACCATTTTGCATGCCTCAGAAAAACACCCTGGGGGACCAGTATTTCTTTTCACTTCTTAAGGAAACCAGATGTTCTCAACATCAGAGGAGCTGGTTCTGCCTTTCAGAGCTTGTCAGCTGTGCTTGGAAGAGTTGCTGCAGCTGTCTGGAGGGAGGGTCACTGCCTGGGGTTGATTTATGAGTTGACAGTTCCATATTCATTAAGGCCTAAGGCAGCACCCAGGAGCTATCAAGAACGTTACCCATCTGCTCTCAAATCTGCTAACTGACCTTCCTGAGAAAATGACAAGCAAGTGTAAGTAAAGGGAATAGTTTGCACAGCTTCTGGCTGGTGGTGTCTCCTCTTGCTGACTGAGGATGGTTCCTGGTGGCTTGCTGCCGAGTGTTCTGGGCCAGGACCCGTTTTGAGGAGCCAAGTAGCTGGTTCATGGGAATGATATTCTTTTCCCTGGCCGACTTTATGAGCAGCTTTTACAAGAAAGCCCCCAAATATTGTTCAAGAAAGAATACAGTCTCCTCTCTCTTGTGTCAGGGTGACTTGTATAGGCTAGTCAGAAATTTCTGGAACTCACTGCCTAGATCATGTTCAGCCATTTAATGGAAGAAAGGATATTAATTTCATACCACTTAGACATTTGAAGGAAATTGAGAGAATGAAGAGTGAGAATCCATAAATGCTTCTTTAATACACAAGATATCTCTTTAGTCATATAGAGCACCTGCTGTATGCATTAGAGTGGTAGTGGGAAGTTAACTTCCAGTTCTCATTTTTAAATGCCTTGGGGAATTCTCAATCTATTTGGATTTTTTCATGAGCCCTCTGATTTTTACCTGTGTTTTGAATTTGAGCTACCTCATACTGTAGCAAGTTTACATGAGATGAGGACGTTTTTAGAATGAAAGAAGAAAAAGGGATCTTTTGTAATTGGAGGAAATGTTGGAAAAATGTTGAGGTCAGTGGGAGCGGCAGGGGGCGTTATGTGAATTTGATCGGACCTGTTCTGAAAGGGAGTTGTAAGGATTGAGCAGGAAAACATGTGAGGACTCAAGCACAAAGCCTGGCAGAGGTGGTAGGTTCCCAGCAATTATTGGCTCCTTTCCTTTATCTCCTCTCACGATTTGTTGAACTGTCTCGGCCCTGAAGACTCTACTCTGACCTCTGCTGGGCACTTACTGTAATGCATCTCTTAAAAATGATGATTAGCATTCGCTTGTCAACCCAGCATTTCAGGCCCTAAACGGTGAGTTTATTCATTCAGTTACTCAGGATGCGTTGAATGAGAGCCTGCAATGTGCTGGACACCGTGGTTGGTCCTGGGTTACAGGGATGAATAGACAGACAGGGCCTTAGCTCGTGTGGAGTCCTTTTTCCAGTGCCTCTCAAGAACTCCAAGAACTAGACATAATTAAACAAGTGCTTTCCTTGGGGTCCAACTCTGGTGATTTTTCTCCTCCCAGGATTTCCCCTCTTTCAGTAGAGAATCTCCACCTAAAAAACTAGTGCACCAGCTTCTGTTCTGTGCAAGGCAGAAGGGAGACGCAGACAGGTAGTGGCTTTGTGCTGCTGTGCCTGTGTTTGCTGCTCGGTAAATCCTTGTTGCTGGTTTGCCTGGGCTTGCTCTGCCTTTAAGGCCTCTGCTGGGTGAGAGCAGACTCCCAGCCTACGGGTGTCTTCTTCTGGCTGGTCGGTCCCTGCCTAGACTGATCCCTCCTTCTAGGACAGGAGGCCAAGCTTCTCAGTGGGCTCATCTTTCTCACTGCTTCTCTGCACGCTGCCCATCTTGTTGCTGGAATCACATTTACTCCAATTTATGTCTTTATTTCTAGGCCAAGTTTATCATTTAAAAAAAAAAAAAGGCATGCTTATCTGGGAACCAAGTGAAGAATAGTGTCTTCTAGCTTTATGATAAAAGGCAGTTTTCTCAATAAAGGAAGGAAGAATCTTCACTTTCAAGGATAGTATTCAACAATTCCTGCTCAAGGTAGCATCTCAAACACAACTCAATCTGGGAGCCCTTGGGAACTATGCTTTGGGCCAGGGAACCTAAACTTGAGGGTGAACACTTGCTCGTTCTGGGACCTTGGGCAAGACTGTTGGCCTCCCTTTTGCTTCTGGTTTCCCATTTGTCAGTGAGGATAGTAACAGTGCCTGCCTACAGGAGTTTTTAGAAGATCCAGCACATTCCATGTGTATGGCATACACAAGCCCTCACTATACTGTTCCTTATCGGGAGACCTTAATGAATCACTTTACATGTCTGGGTGTTAGCTCCCTCCTCTGTCAAAGGCAAAAAGGTCAGAATTAAGGGGAGACTGTCTCATTGTCCCTTCTAATCAAGCATACTGTAAATCCACTGGGGATCCCGTTTGCTCAGCAACAGATCAATGTAGGCAAGTTCCGTTGGCCGCATTGTCTTCCTCCCGAAAAATGTCAGCTTTAAGCACATTCGTGATAGCTGACAGTGGTCTTAGGCTCCATGACTTTTAGTATGGGGCAGAAGGACATATGATTCTAAGCTAAGCTGTCTGCCTCTCATGAGCTCTTTCCAGCAAGCAGGTAAGGGCTGGGGCCTCCCCCATTCCTTACCGCCCCTTCTGCCATGGTGCCTCTTCCTGAGGTCCTTACCAGATTGATGGAAGAAATGCCATTTCCCTAGGTCTGCTAGTCATTCCTTTGGGAGGAGTGAGATTCTCTAAAACTTCTGCTTCAATTCTTCTATTTTCAGTGAGACCATTCCTTTCTTTTCTGCTGAAGGTTATACTTCCTGCCTCTGGAAATTCACTCTTTCAAGAGCTTTAAAATTCTTTGTCCTGGGACACCTGGGTGGCTCAGTTGGTTAAACAGCTGCCTTCGGCTCAGGTCATGATCCCAGCGTCCTGGGATCGAGTCCCACATCGGGCTCCTTGCTCGGCGGGGAGCCTGCTTCTCCCTCTGCCTCTGCCTGCCACTCTGTCCGCCTGTGCTCGCTCTCTCTCATGCTCTCTCTCTCTCTGACAAAGAAATAAATAAAATCTTTAAAAAAAAAAAAAAAAAAATCTTTAAAATTCTTTGTCCTGACTTATTTCATGGTAAATATCACCAAATTATGTTTACACTTTGTATTCCTAGAACTGAGTAGTTTAGAAAGTCCCAGTTTATAGACACACACACACACAAATACACCCTGGCACTCTCTTTGGGAGTAGATAGGCCTATTGTCTTGCTATTGTGTGTGTGTGTGGTTTCTTTTTAAAACAGGTGTCCAAAGAGTGTTTTAGGAAACCTAAGTGAGAAGAGACCCTCAATTATTATTGTTTTTAATAAGCACATTTAACATATTTTAGGCACTTACTTCGTGCAAGGCACTGTTCTATATAATTTAAAGTCGTGGTTTGATTTAATCCCCATGAATACCTTCCTTTCCAATGAGAGTAGTTCCTACTAAAGCTCCATTTTAACGGCAAAGAAAATGGAGGCCCTAGTGAGGTTAAGGGACTTTGACCAAGGTCACACAAATGGGGGATGCTGGAGCCAGGATCCAAACTTGGTTCCGACCTTGCGTATTTACCGGGTTGGTTGGTTTTTTTTTTTAAAGATTTTATTTATTTATATGACAGAGATCACAAGTAGGCAGAGAGATAGGCAGAGAGAGAGGAGGAAGCAGGCTCCCTGCTGAGCAGAGAGCCCGATATGGGGCTGGATCCCAGGACCCTGGGATCATGACCTGAGCCGAAGGCAGAGGCTTTAACCCACTGAGCCACCCAGGTGCCCCTACTGGGTTGGTTTTGATCAAGTGCCTGTTCTCTCGGGTGCACCGCAGGGTGTGTGCTGTTAAACACTGCTCTGTGGCCTGAAAAGAGCCCTGAAGGTAGAGTCGGAGCACTCTGGGCCAGAGTCCTAGCTCTGCCACTTTACAGCTGAGACCTTGGACAAGTAATTTCCATTCTCTGAAGCTGAGTTCTAAAAGAATTCCTGGTCTTTATTAGGTAACGTACACCACAAAGCTTCATAAGCAGTGATGTGCTATAAAGTAGAAGCCATGAATGACCCACAAGAGAAGTCTAGCCCTTTTGCTTGCAGCTAATAATTTAAAGGAGTCATTTTGGAGAGAAAGCTGGCAATTCATAGAAAACTCAGTGTGTCAGAATGAGTGGGGAGAGAGAAGTTTCAAAACTAGAGAGCTGGACGAGGGAAAACAGCCTTATGGGCACATAGTGACTGAAAGCTTGAATAATAGGAAGGATGGTTGAGAATAAATAAGAGATATATTTATTTAGAATGTTGGGAATTTCCAGACTCTGTCTGGCCAGGTGAAAGTCTGAAACCCATTCTTGGCTCAGAATCCATGTCTCTGGCCATAAGAATTGCTTCTTTTTCTCGAAACCTCCACACACACAAAGCAGTTGCCATCTTTGGGATGAGCAGGTCGGCCTTCAGTGTTTCTCTGAAGAGTGTGTTGGCTCTGCTCTCCTGCCCTCTTTCAGCCCTCCTTCCCCACCTCCACGCCCAAGGGGGTAAGGCTGGTGTGGGTGGAGGTGGCGCAGGGCAGAGTGTCCCCAGCATCCTCCCAGAGCTGTCCCTGGGGAGTGGTCAGCCTGCCCAGCCCCTGGTGGACCTCATTTCTTGGCCCCTCTGCAGACGAAGCAATTCTCCCCGTTCATCATGACCTCTGGGATTCTCTGTCAGGAAGAGCATTGTCCTTCACATTTCACCTGGAATCTAGTCAGTTAAAAGGAAGACAAGAGCAATGTTTGCCTGGCTTGTTTTCTCTTTAATAGTTTTATAGCCACAAGTAAGCAAATGTCACTCCCTGCCCAAATTCAGGCTATAGATGGTAGCCTTCAGGGAGGGGCCACTTGCCCCTGCCCAGGAACTCCACCTTCCACCTACCCTGTGCTCTTGCTCTTCCTGACTTTAAAAAGACAGGTCTCCATTTTAGATTATAGAAGATTTGATTGGGAAAAGTGATGAGTTCTAGTTTTTCTCCCTTCTTGATAAACTGTCCTTATTTAGCAGTAGAACTAATTGCACTTCCTGTACTCACTCCACTTTGGGGGTGGGGTGAGGCGGGGATTAAAACCTTCACAGGTCTTCTGAAGTGAGTGTTGTGCTTATAAACAAATAAAAACACCATCTAAATGGCTCCAGGAAGAAAAAAAGAAAAAAAGAGGAGGAAAGCGATTCTCTGGCAACTCTGTTAGCACATTGACTCGCTGATTACTGTCTGAGCCTATTTTCCCTGTTCTAAAACGGTCACCGTCTTGTTTACAAACCAGTGCATTTTGCGGTGGAGTGGGTCTTAGTTTGGCAGTGAGAAGAATCTGCATGTGGTGCAGACTAATATTTCACTGTCTCTTACTATTTGATTAACAGACACTAAATCTGAATAATGACGTGTGTCCCCTCTCTCTCTCTCTCTTTCTCTCTCTTTGCTGTTTTCAGTAGAGCATGCACCATTTTGAACGTGAATTTTCGGTAAAGTAAGCTATACTGATTTCTCTAACTTTAAAGATGCTCTGTTTCTGGATGTGAAATGGGCCCAGTGTGTGGAGATCGCTGAAGTGATGAACAAATGGGAAAGCAGATTTGGGACGATTTCCTTATCTGAACATCTAAATGAAATACAGCATCTTTAAAAAGCACCCAAATGACTTCATCTACATTCATTTCATTTTTACCGTGACCCTCAAAATCTTCATTTCCACTCTGATTGTAGTTTTAAAACACAGCTCAAAACCTGCAAATCAACCTCATAGCATTTTGTTATATTTTCATTTTGAAAAGCAGGATCCCACAGTGTTGGTGCAGCAAAACTATTGGTTACTCTGATGCAGGGAAGGAGTGTTAGCTGATTGAGTTCTTGATTTCAGGAAGACAGTTCACTGGCTTTTATAACGGACAGCAGGGAAAAACAGTTCTCTAGAGCATCCCTACTAATTCTTTTTTTTTTTTTTTTTTTTTTTAAATTTTTTTTTAAAATTTATTTGTCAGAGAGAGAGGGAGAGAGAGCGAGCACAGGCAGACAGAGTGGCAGGCAGAGGCAGAGGGAGAAGCAGGCTCCCTGCCGAGCAAGGAGCCCAATGTGGGACTCGATCCCAGGACGCTGGGATCATGACCTGAGCCGAAGGCAGCTGCTTAACCAACTGAGCCACCCAGGCGTCCCATCCCTACTAATTCTTGAGTTGGGACATAAGTGCAGCCTTCTCATCTACCTGAGGAAAAATACAAAGGCAGTTGCCAAGAGCTGGGAGCGCAGTCTGCTTCCAAGGGTCACTGCTCTCTGCTCCCTCTCGAGGGTGGCTAGCAGGTCTGGTGTTGTTCTGGTGGCCCTGTGGTCTCCCTGCTTCTATTCGCGGACCACAAAGACAGACCTGCAGAGACTTGTAGATGGCCCACTGCTAAAACTGGCCCCAAAGAAAGGGCAGTTCCCAGAAGTCCTTTCCCCAAGGCTAGTGAGGGTCCTTCTGGCAAGGCTTTCCACCCTAGATCTAACGGAGGCTCTGGATTGCCAGGTTCTCATTAGTTTGGTGAATGGGATTCTGGGGAGGATAGAGTAGCTGGCTTTTGGGATTTTTGTCTAAGAGTAGGTAGGATGGAAGAGAACTGTTTCGGAGCATCCCTCTTCCTGGGTTTGGAAGCCAGTATTTTTCAAAGCTGGGTGAATTCAGTTAGCAACCAACCTCCCCCCCACCTTTAAATTTTTAATTTAAATTCTAGTTAGCAACCAGTGTAACACAGAATCTGTCTGGTCTTGTCTGTGGCCTGGGGGTAAGGGCTGTTGGGTACCTGTTGGTGGGGAAGAGTCAGTGGCCGTCAGGCCTGCCTCAGGCTACATAGCCAGTTCTGAATTTGGCCCCTATCAGTATTGCCAACTGTTAGAATGTGTTGTAGCTTAAGCCCTGACAAACTTTAAAGGAAGCTTGTGGACTATAGAGAAGGTAAAAAGAAAAGGCTGAAAAATCTTGGTGTTGGGTCTGCAGTCAGTGGCTGAGTCCCTGGGTCTGTTCTTGCTTCCTCTACTCTTGATCTTCTGACCATAGGACTTCCTCCCCACTTCCAGAGTGTTCTGAGCTGGCAAGATGAGGTCTGGCCTTGCCCTGGTTGTACACCTGAAGATTGGCCCTCATTGTCTCAGGCCCAGTAAGGAAAGTGGGCCTCGTGGGACAGTTAGGCCCTTTGGGTCTGGTCCGGCCCCCTGGGGACAGATGCCAGGGTGACTTTGTTCCTTACCCTTGGCTGAACAGCCTCTCCTTTTGCACAGACCTCCACATCTCATTTGCTTTATAAGCACAGGTTACTCTTTGACACTTGGGACCATCTATTTATTTATGTTACTTACATATTCAAGGAGATTCATTTAAAGCCATAACAATCTCAAACTTTATGTGGAAAAATACAGATCCATGTACTGAATATCACCCCCAACTCCCAAACTCTGAGATAGTCAATTTGCACTTTAATTTTGAGTGGCTGGTAATGCAGCCAAAGTCGAGGGTCGGCTCCTCATGAGGGCCAAGCAGATTTGTTCTGTGCCAGGAGGCAACCCAGATCCAGGTCCAGCAGCTGAGACCCACCTCTAGCCTCCCAGAATCCCAGGCTGGAGGGGTAGCGGGTCTCCGGATGGCTCTTCTGTGCCTTTAGCACAAAACCAGTGCTATTGCAGCCCAGAGCCTGTCTTCCCTCTTGGAACCTGCAGTGCCTCTTCTCTCCGAAAACTCTGGAGCCCCTTCTGATACACGGCAGGCCCTGAATGTCAAACCCAGATGCTGGCCAGTGGGCGGCACTTTGGGGCCTCCGCACCTGCTGTCTCCTTGGGGGGCTCTTGGTGCTGCTATTGAGTCCCAAGAGCCTTCAGAGACACCCCCTTCCTCCTGGGATTTCACTGGCCACTCTCCAAAACCCTCTTCTAGCACGCTTATTCTCCCTGCTCTTCTCACCTCAGCAAACATTGTGGGTTTAAAGCCCATTTTATCTTTGTAACCCTGTAACACACAGCCACGAACATTTTTCCCCAAGTCACCCTGGCAGAGAACATACTAGGACTTCATTCATTGGTTGTTACTATGTAGTACCAGTGAGAATTACATTTTGTTCATTTGTCTGTATTTAATGTTTATTCATATTGCTGTATTTTCATCGTTTGAGAAGTCTAAGATTGCAGAGCATGAATGTATTTGTCTGTGTGATTCTTTAATTGCAGCTGGCTTAGGTTTGAGTAAAAGATGAAAGGAAGGTAAGTGGTCTTCCATGAAATACAAGACTTTGAACTGTTATGTGTCACGCTTGGTGAAAAGGATGCTCTTAGCCAAGTACTTGATGACCCTGAGCCACTCATCCATAGAAACACAGGTGGTGAAGGGTATGTTTACTTGTTACCAGCACAGCTCGGCAGCAGGTTAGAGGGGGGGAACACCTAACAGAATGTGTTGCTGTGTAGCCCTGGGAGGGGCTGAGACTAAGGCTAGAAACAGACAGGGGAGTCACTGAGAGCTGCAGGATTCCCAGGTGACAGGACACGTAAACTCTGTGGCACCAGCAAGTTCTTTAAAGCAGGTCTTTGGCTGTACTCAGCTTTTATTTTGTCCCAGGAGAGTAATTCATTCATCGATTCAAAACTGTAACTGCCACATGTTGGCGTGCCTGGAAGCTAAGGGAAGCTTTAGATACGTGTCCAATTCCCTTCTCCTTGCCCACTCGGGCGGACTCTCCTGACGCTCAGTGAAGGTGTAGGGTTATTGCAGCTCCGTTCTGTTCCCGGGTGAAGCCCCGTGGAAAGAAGGTGCCGAGGACGACTCCTCCCTGAGAAGACCGTTGCCAGGGAGAGAGCCTTCTGCCCCCTGCTTTGCGCTGCTAACAGTTATTAGCATTTTATATTTCTTTAATGCAGCCTAATAGAAAATGATTATTCAAGACACATGCCCCTGGGGACCCTCAACCCAGCAGGCACTGTTCGTTGCCTAGAATCCTGAATGGCTTGTCATTTTCTGTTAAATCACATCCTTCAAATATTGTGTGTGTTGGGGCAGTTGAAGAATGTTGGTCCTTTGTCAGCGACTGATACTCAGGTAGCCCAACTCTGTGCATACAAATGTCTGTCTTGACTTGCTGGCTCAGTAGGTGCCCTGGACCTGCCTGAAGCAGCTGATGGAACTTTGCTTTGGGGACCACTGCTAAAATTTGGAAATGGAGTTAGAGCCCCACCTATGCAGGGAGAATGTCACTGTGTAGAGTTTCATGTCATCTGTGATACTCAGTCTTAGATGACTTATTACCTGGGGAAAACGGCAACCTTTAATTAACTCCCCTTTGATGCTTCTAGTCTTCTTGTTCAGCATTTAAAAAAAACAACACACAGTACTGGGTATTTTGGTCCCTCTGCGGGAAAACATTGGCAGGCTCATCGAAGTCCCTTCTACCCAGGACTGAGCAGTAGCGTGTGTGGGGGGGGTTGGGAGAGATAATACTGACTGTCCCCTTTTTCCGCCCCCCACCCAGGGATGTCTGCATTACCTCCGCCTCCGCCTCCACCACCAGCAGCTCCCTTGCTTCCTGCGAGCACAGAGGCGCCTACACAGCTCCTGCCCCAGGCTGTGAATGGTGTGAGCCGCGGGGCCTTACTCAGCTCCATCCAGAATTTCCAAAAGGGAACTTTGAGGAAAGCCGAAACCTGTGATCATAGTGCTCCTAAGATCGGCTAAAGCTTCGTGTTTACATTTGGAGGGAAAAGTTCTTTGTTTTTTCCTCCCACCTCCAGCCCCTGAAGTACTCTCTTTCCAGATGAATGAGCCAGGACAGCCACTTGCTGTCCTGCAGATGCTCGTACAAGAAGCTTCTCAAGAGGGAAACATTCAAATAGAATAAAGTCAGGCTGGCATTTCTGCCTTAAGAAATATTTATTTTGCTCCTTTATTGCCATTTTAAAGGAGTCTGGTTCATCCTCTAATGGGCATCTTTCGGGGCCAGCAGCATATTGGAGTCAATCTTTTCACCCACTGAAGGAAATGGACACAACAGCAATGACCACGTCCAGTCACAGCAGTGAATGACCTTTGTGTTGCAGTCCCTCCTCTCCCATCAGACAGCTCCCAGAAATGTTCCTCTCCTTTCTCTATAAAGCATTTTCTGGTTATTTCTTAGATAACTCCCATTTTTGCTACCTTATTTCATCTTAGACATTATTAACACTGTAGTCTAAAGCCTAGTTATGTCGTGGAGTGAGAGAAGCAACTGAGTTCTTCCTTTTCCATTCGGATAGACAGGCAAGTCAAGTCCAGAACCTTCTCTAGGTTCTAACAGGAATACCATTGTGGTTATAGAACTCAGGGCTGTGAAAGCAACCACTCGACTCCTAGTTCCTTTTAGTTAGAGTATATTGGGCAGGCAGAAAATGTTAAGATCAGGAAAAGCGCTTTCCGATGAGAGGATCTCCTTAATCCTCAGCAATAAAGTCAAGTTTGTGGTTTGTGGGGGGGTTATTATTACAACACAAGTAAATTTGGCATCCATAGAAATCAATTCTGATTTTTGAAAGATTTATCCAAATACATTATCTTTCTAATGTTACTCATTTATTAGATCCTTTATCCTATGATTTGTTTAAACCCGTAAATAAATTGCACTTTAAAGGATTATCAGTAATCCATTTAAAAATTCAAGTACACATATCAGTGTTGGTTACTATGCAGAGAGAATGTCATTGTGTATAGTTTCATTTAATCTGTGATAAATGTTCAGCTGTATTTTTTATTAAAATAAACATGTCAAGAAAATGTGTCTGTAGCTTGGCTAGGCATTTGAAGTGGGGATTTTTTGTGGGAACTTTTATAAAAAATAGATCCATACAGTATTTCTGGTTTCCTTCTTACCTACCCGATGTCTATTTCTTTTTGTCATATTTTCCCTCTTAATTACGAAAAGCTAACAATCCTGTCTTGCTATTTAAATTAGGCACCCTTTGTATGCTTCTGTAACTAATTACGTTTTCTGTCTCAACTTCTAAAGAGGACAGCATATGGCAGAATGTCTTTTTTGGCAGTGGGAAAAATACTTGACATGAATTTTGGTTTAATTTGGAGGGGAACCCTATTACACTTGGGCTTCTAAAGAGTGTGGACAAGTTCCTGTTACAAGTGTGATGGCAGTTTAGGTGATTAGTGTCGCTCATTTCTTAACAGAAATTCTTAGCAGAATTTTAAGACTTCCACCCACCCCACGTTTATTACTTCAAGAATATAAAATTACAATTAGTCATAATTAGGAATTCCTTTATTCCTTATCAAAACAATTTAACAGCAAATGTAGATGATAGCTTTTACCTTTACATACAAGTTGTCCTTTTTGGATACATCTTTCTGCAGAACTCTGCCACATTCAGACCTTGTCCTTATGAGAGGTTAAAATTTTATTTTACATTTGCCTTATTCAAAGAATGTGATGATTGTAACAGACCAGAAAAAAACCCCATGGAGTCTAGGGCAGGAGAGGAGTTTTTTCCACATACAAGCACATTTAAATTCTTCCAAGTACAAAAACATACATGTTGTTGCTTTAGAGATAACTTTATGAATCAATCATAAGGTCTTACAGTACAATTCAGGTGAAGTAGACAGCAAGTATTTTAAGTAAATCCCAATGACTTGAAATTCAAGTCCAAACTAAATATTTAATGTTTTCTTTATTGCAAATATGATGTCTTTAACCTGAGGTATAGAGTTGTCTTCTAGAATCTTTGCATAAGGCATGGGGACATCAGCACCAGTGACACGAACTGCAGGAGCATCCAGGAAATTGAATGCAGGGCCTAGGAGAGAAGGAGGCTCACTGAGAGACAAGAAAAGCCACTGAGCACCACCACCTTCCCATCAGAGGTACGGCTCTCCAAAGGAGAGAAAATCTAAAGGAATACTCATTACCAGGACTGTTTCTGGCTTTTAAAAAAACATTTACCCCTCCCCCACCAGAAACACCCATTGACCCAAACGAAAAATGCCAAGGTGACAAGTTAAAGACTGTTGGCCTAGCTTCTAATCTCTGTCCAGTATCCAGGTACACACTGTTTATTACAGTTTGAGTATTCTAGAACCAGTTTCTCTGAAATACCTTCCATGATCCTGGCACAAACTTCAGCTCCTACTCCAAACTGTGGCCAGCCTCCTTCCACAGTTACAAGATGATTGGTCTTCATGACACTGGCTTCTATTGTTTCAATGTCCATTGGTCTGATGGTTCGCATATTTATCACCTAAACAGACAACATAGATATGATTTGTAGAGCCAATGCATCACAAATGTAGTCTCATCCCCATAATACCACTCCCTCTCTTATTTCCTATTAATCTCTGGGTCTAGGAAAATCAAATCTGCCTATCCAAGAACAAAATGTAGAATGGGAAATTGTAATTAAAATGAAAATCTTTATCTCTTCCACAAGTGATTCTGTTAAGAATTCAGTTATCCTCCTTTGCTAATTTAACTTCCTTCTTGTCAAAACAACTAATAACTCCCAACTGACTGCTCACTGTGCACCAGGTGCTACACTACGTGTAATTCCCACAACCACCCCGAGGGGACAGTACATGTATTCTCCTCAGTTTACAGCTGATGTGCCTGAGATTGAGCGTACAGATCTTGCCCAAGTATAACCAGCAAATGGCAGGTCCTGGACATGGAGGAGTTAGACCCTGATTTCTAAGTTTGCCCCTCTCCCGAACTCCAGCTCCAAGGCTGGATCCCAACTTGAGAAAGCAGGTACTACTGTAACAGATCTAGAACCTACACAGTAAAAAGCTAGGTATTTGCAAAGCAAGATTTTACACTCAGTTAACCTGTTAAAGAATTCAAACTCCTATTTCTGGGTCTTAATTTTAAAAGGAAACTTTCTGATTTTTCCAGAAGTGAATGTCCACATACCTCACATTCAATTCCCTCTTTGGATAGCACTGTTGCAGCTTCTAAGCAGTGGCCCACAGGTCTTGAATGAGCAACTACAGTTATGTGTGTCCCTGAAACAAAGTGGTCACAGATCAGAGGCCAGGTTGAAACCAAAGATGCTCTACTGCCCCGCAGCCACTGTGGCTCTTGCTCATTTGTAAAATCTTCAACTCAACTCTGTTCCAGAGAGGCGAAGAATGTGGTAGTCTTCCTAGAGATGAAATACAAATCTACTGGACTGAGAATTAGGAAGCATAAATGTATAAGGAAAACATGACACATTTCTTAACTTGAACTCATCCTATAATTTCCTAATCAAAGTAAAAGGCAGTAACTTCAAGAATGAATTTGACCAGGTGCACCTGGCAGGCTCAGTCAGTTAAGCGTCCAACTGTTGATTTAAGCTTAAGTCATGATCTTAAGGTAATGAGATCAAGCCCTAGTCAAGCTCTGCGCTGGGCATAGAGCCTGCTTAAGATTCATATTCTCTCTCTCTCCCCCCCACCCCCGCCAACCTTCCCCCACCTCTAAAAAAACAAAAGAATTTGACCAACATAAATACAGGAGTTAGATTACAAATAATATTTAAGATGTACTAAGTGCTCTTACCTTGCCTTTCTATTTTGGCTTTTCCAATGGGAATCAGAAAATCTTTTGACTGAGCTTCTGAGGGTAATTCAAAAGGAACTCCATACATCAGTTCATTCTCTAGCACCACCACTGAAAAAATACAAATTTTTTAAAAAATATTTTATTTATTTATTCAACAGACAAAGATCACAATTAGGCAGAGAGGCAGGCAGAGAGAGAGAGGAGGAAGCAGGCTCCCCACGGAGCAGAGAGCCTGATGCGGGGCTCGATCCCAGAACTCTGGGATCATGACCTGAGGTGAAAGCAGAGGTTTTAACCCACTGAGCCACCCAGGCGCCCCGAAAAAATACAAATATTTAAAAGAAGTAACTACATGACCAAATGTATATTCAACACTATGACTCATTTTGCAAAAAGTTTCACTGTGCCAATAGGAAGCCTCACAACTATTGTGTCTAGTACCCTTGAGAGGATGGTTTAGGTACCGGCATTTATATTCTGGTCAATCCTAATTTTATATATTGTAGTTAAATCAGCGTTGTAGGTACATAGCAGGCCCCTTTACAGTCAGAAAAGCAAAAACAAAACGACCTTTTTGAAAATGGTCTTTACAGTATCTCTAAATCATTAACTGACATTTTATATGATATGTTTAAGCCTAACTAGAAGCCTTTAACGGCTTCCCTCCAGGCAAAGATTGCAACTTAGTTCTTTAAGGTTCAAAAGAGACCTAAGGGTCATTCTACTGACCTGGATTATTATCCCGAATGGCTGATTTAATAAGTCCTTTTGCATCCTCTGAATTCCAGGGGCTGACCACCTTTAAGCCTGGGCAGTGCCCATACCAGGCAGCAAAGCACTGTGAGTGCTGGGCAGCCACTCCTGCTGAGGCACCATTGGGCCCCCTGAAGACTATGGGCACAGGCTGAAGGCCCCCCGACATGTAGTAGGTCTTGGCAGCTGAGTTTATAACCTGGTCAATGGCTTGCATAGAGAAATTGAAGGTCATAAATTCACAAATGGGCCTCAACCCAGCCTGTCAAATCAAAAACAAAGATGCTTAAAAAAGTAAAAAGTGATAAAAAGTGGCAACCACTCCAAAATTCAAACATGTTTTTTAAAGGTCATGTTAAAAGAAATATCTTTGGATGAGATTTATATAAAGAGGATTACATACCATAGCTGCACCCACGGCAATTCCAGCAAAGCCCATCTATAAGTAAAATATAAACACAAGTGAAAATGCATAAAAATCAGAACAGTGTACACTTTAATATGTCCCTGAAAGGTCCACTTCCTGATGGAAGACTTACTTCAGATATGGGAGTGTCTATGATCCTCTTATCTCCATATTTCTTCCACAGGCCTCGACTAACCTAAAATTACACAATGATCTCATTACTTTTAAGTGTATATGGGGGCCAACAGCCACCTCAATTTATATTGCTTTACTGTATTTTGGGTTACCTTATATGCTCCATCATACTGGGCAACTTCTTCCCCAAGCAGAAATACCTTCTCATCTCTTTCCAGCTCCTCATCCATACCTTGGTTTATAGCATCACGAACTGTCACCTGTCACAGGTATGGGGAAAACAATCAACAAGGATTACTGCAGAATTATTTCAGATACTACTGAGGTTCTTTCCTTTTATAATTACATAGGCTGCCTACAGCACATAATATAAAAACTATCACTAGAACAGGCTTCTCTTTAAAAGTTCAAAGAATTTGAAAAGTAACGTTTTTATCATACAGCCTCACTGGATTTGTTAATGAGTTTACCGAACACTTTTTTTTTTTTTTAAGATTTTATTTATTTATTTATTTATTTGACAGACAGAGATCACGAGTATGCAGAGAGGCAGAGAGAGAGATAGAGGGGGAACCAGGCTTCCTGCTGAGCAGAGAGCCCGATGTGGGGCTCGATCCCAAGACCCTGAGATCATGACCTGAGCCGAAGGCAGAGGCTTTAACCCACTGAGCCACCCAGGCGCCCCCCGAACACTTTTCTTGATGTGCATCTAAGCTTAATAAAATCTGTTTACTGGCCAGACCAGCTCATAAGTAGTTTCCTAACTAGAAATTATAATGGGTTGTTTATTTCCACACTTGGTATAGTGTGGGACGGAGAACTGTTAAGGAGGCCCATATAAAACTGTTTTGAGCACTCACTAGATACCAGGCACCTCCAAACACTACCTTCAGAAACTACAAATTATTTTATTCAACAGATTGGTAGAATCCTCTAGTAAAAAAAAAAAGGGTGGGTGGGTGGGTGGGTGGGAAATTCCTCAAAGAGTCGAACACAGAATCACTATATGATCCAACAATTCCACTTCTAGGTAGATGCTCAAAAGAAATAAAAGCAGGGACTCAGATACTTGCACACCAATGTTCTCAGCAGCATTATTCACAAATCCAAAAGGTGAAAACACCCAAATATCCATCAACAGATGAATGGATGAACAAGATGTGGTATATGCATAAGATAGAGTATTAGCCTAAAAAAAAAAAAGAAATGAGGGGTGCCTGGGTGGCTCAGTGGGTTAAGGCCTCTGCCTTTGGCTGGGGTCATGATCTCAGGGTCCTGGGATGGAGTCCCGCATGGGGCTCTCTGCTCAGCGGGGAGCCTGCTTTCCCCTCTCTCTCTGCCTGCCTCCCTGCCTACTTGTGATCTGTCAAATAAATAAATAAATAAAATTAAAAAAAAAAAGAAATTCTGACACATGCTATAACATGCGTGAACCTTGAAAACAACCATGCTAAGTGAAATAAAGCAGACCTAAAAGGACAATGTAGGATTCCACTTACAGGACGTACCTAGAATAGATAAATTCACAGGCACAGAAAGTGCAACAGAGGTTACCAGGAGCTGGGGGAAATGGGAAGTTCCTGTTTAAGGGGTAGAGTTTCTGATTGTGATGGTGACAAAGTTCTGAAGACGGATGGTGGTGACGGTCTCACATCGTAGTAACTGGGCTTAGTGCCGCTGAATATACACTTCAAAATGGTACCATTGGTTCTATGTATTTTAGTACAGTAAAGATTTAAAAGGAGAGTGAGGGAAGAAGCGTCAAGTTTAGTGTAGTCAGATCGCCCCACAGATTCCCAATGAGCCTGGCGGGGGTGGTATGCTGGTGTGTCCGGTGCTGGGTCCCAAGAGAAGCACGACGAATCCCAGGCTGGACGTGGGAATCCCTTGACTCCAGGGCCCGCTGCCGTCCCTCTCCCCACAGCGCAGGCGCGTCCGCGGCCCCCTTCCCGCCCCGGCGGCCGTCCAGGCCACTTACCTGCAGCGCCGCCGGCGCCGTCCGGTGGAAGCGCCTCCTCAGCAGCCCGGAGACCTGGCGGGGAGAGAGAAGACGCTGAGAGGGGACGCAAGGTGGGCAGGAATCGCGCGCAGGCACACGTGCCGCTGTCTACCTGTTCAAGGGGTCTCCGCATCAGGCCAGACACTGCCGCCATCTTGACTGTGCCCTCTAGCCGTCGCCGAATGACAACACAGCAGGGCCGCAGTCTAGTCAGGCCCCGCCTCCCCCGGCAGCTCGACCAATGGCAGGGCGCGGCGCCTGCGTGTCCTGCCCATCCCCTCACGGGTGAGGGGCCGAGGGGCGGGGCTGAGGTGGAGCGTTGGGTGGTTCCACCGCTGTTTGTGAGGTGGACTCCAACTAACTTCCTCGGGAGTGGGAGGTTGCTGCACTGCGGGCTGCGTGTCGGGGACACTTTCATAAGTGGTGGTGCTTGAAGTACGGGGACGGAAAGTCAGACTCTAAGGAACATAACTTGAGGCTGTTAGGTCAGCCTTTTGGGGGCACAGAAACCCTCAGGGCACCAGGTGTCGCTTGCGCACTCTCCAGTGACAGGGAACTTAACCACCTTATGTACGAGTCCTGTCTTCCCGGGACCGCGCTCAGTCTGTTCCCTAGAATGCGAACCAGAGCTTTCACTGATGCATTAAGCGCCTACTGTGTGCCAGGCATTGTGGCAGGTGCTTTACAGCTCCTTTAATTCTCACAGGAACCCTCTCAGGTGATTACTGTTACCTCCAGTTGTCCTCAAGTCACTTTGGGTTGTCAGTCCTCAGAAAGTCCTTCATCCAAAATTTTCAACCTTCTATGGGCTTGACCAATTTTTTTTTCCTTTGGCTTGGTCATTTCAAACGAGATTTATTAAGAGGGATTTTCGCTCCCGCTACCTTTTTAGACGTAATTTAAACACAGTAAAATGCGCATTCCTACCACCTCAGAAAGTTCCCTCGATGTTTCCTCCCAGTCATTCCCCAAACATCACTGCACAGGCAACCACAGATCTAATTTACGTCATTGTAACTTAATTTGCCTGTTCTCGAACTTGAAATAAAGGGAATTATAAGACGTGTACTCTTGTGTCTGGCTCAGCAAAGTGGTTTTTTTTTTTTTTTTTTTTTTTTAAGATTTTATTTATTTATTTGAGAGAGACCGTGAGAGGGGAGAGGTCACAAGGAGAAGCCGACTCCCTGCCGAGCAGAGAGCCCAACTTGGGGCTCGATCCCAGGACCCTGGGATCATGACCTGAGCCAAAGGCAGAGGCTTAATCCACTGAGCCACCCAGGCACCGCTTACTTTTCTTTTTATACCTTTTATGTAGTATTTTCTTAATAGTGAGAATATTTTTCTTTAATTTATTGTTAATTAACATACATAATTCATAAAATTACAGGCCAAATAATATACTGGGAAATCTTTGTCACAGACATGGCAATATATTGATATAAATACTTAATACATAAAGAATTCCTAAGGAGTAAGGAGAAAACACTAAAATCCCAATAGAAAATGGGCAAAGAGCATGAAGAGACACTTTCACAAAGTAGTAGAAACGATAGCAAACATGAATTATGTAAAAAAAAAAACCATATGAATTATGTCTGACTTCACTCATACCCGAAGGGATAGAAATCAGAACATCAATGAGACCCCATTTTTTGGTCCTTCAAATTATTAAAGATTTGACAAAGTTTATCCATATTTATAAGGGTTCAGGGAAATGGACACTCATACACAGTATTAATTGTTCCAGTGTTTCTGGAAAGCAGTTTGTTAGTCGAGCCTTAAGAATCTTCTAATAAATATGTTTATCCATATAAATAAATGTGTTTGTATATTATATACATATTCCTTTGGCCTAGCTATTCTACTTGTAAGGATTTATCCTCTTAAATCTTGGTTGCTTCTGATTAATTTATGTGAAAATATTCATGTAGTAGGACAATTTTTCAACTATTTAAATATCTGGGAAAATACTTACATAAATTAGGATATATCCAGATGTTGAAATATTACATAATACCTGAAATTCTATTTTTAAAGAATTAATTAATATGCAAAAGTATTTATGAAATAATATTAAAGGAAAAAAGCAGAATAAAAATAGTTTGAAATATAATCCCAATTTTATCTAGAAGTATGTATGCATAGAAAAATGCTTGGAAGGGATAATATGTAATAGCTTAACAGATTTAAAAATAAAAGGAAGATTTTTAATTGTAATCAAAATATTTATTATTTTTACATATTTCTTTCTCATATATTCATTTGCCTTTATGTTTTATATTTTATTTTGAATTCCAAAAATATTTTTTTGAGTAGGAAATTTTTTTCATTATAGGAAAAAAAAGTTCAAGTACAGAAAGTTAAAAAGTGGGGCACCTGGGTGGCTCAGTGGGTTAAGCCTCTGCCTTAGGCTTGGGTTATGATCTCAGGGTCCTGGGATTGAGGCCCACATTGGCCTCCCTGCTCAGCAGGGAGCCTACTGCATATATATATATATATATATATATATATATATATATATATATATTCTGGATACAAGTTCTATGTTGAATATCTAACTTTCAAATATTTTCTCACAGTCTGTGGCATATTTTTCATTTTCTTAACAGTGTCTTTTGTAGAGAAAAAGGCTTAAATTTTTATGAAATTCAATTCCCCAAATTTGTCTTTTATGGGTCACATTTTGGTATCTCACCTCCGAACTCTTTGCCTAACACCAGATTGCAAAGGTTTTCTTTGATGTTTCCTTCTAAAGTTTTATAGTTTTACATTTAGATCTATTATCCATTTTGAGTTGTTTTTTTTTTTAAGATTTTATTTTATTTATTTATTTGACAGACAGAGATCACAAGTAGGCAGAGAAGCAGGCAGAGAGAGAGAGAGGAGGAAGCAGGCTCCCTGCTGAACAGAGAGCCTGATGTGGGTCTCGATCCCAGGACCCTGGGATCATGACCTGAGCTGAAGGCAGAGGCTTTAACCCACTGAGCCACCCAGGCGCCCCGAATTAATTTGTATTTAAGGTGTGAGGTTTAGGTCCTGAATTTTCTTTTTTTGCAGATGGTGTCCATTTGTTTCAACATCATTTGGTAAAAAGACCGTCTTTTCTCCATTGAGTTACTTTTGCACCTTTGTACATAAATCAGTTGACTATTTTGTGTGGGTCTATAGTTGGACTGCCTGTTCTGTTCCATTGATCTCTATGTTTATCCCTTCAGTATTATACTGCCTTAATTACTGTAGCTGTGTAATAGTTTTTAAAATCAAATAGTATAAGTCTTCCAACATTACTCTTCTTTTTAAAAATTGTTTTTACAGTCAGCTTATCTGCATCTACAAAAAAAAATAGAATTCCGATTGAAATAGTGAGGAAACTATAGAATATTTTGAGAAGAACTATATCCAAACTATACTGTCTTCCAACCACATTCACAGCATGTCTCTCCCTTTACTTTGTTTTCTTTGATTTCTTTCATTAGACTATTGTAGTTTTCAACTTTCAGGACTTGCACATATTTTATTAGATTTATGTCTAAGTATTTCTGCTTTTTTAGGCTATTTTAAATGATATGTAAAATTTTTTCAGTTTGCAGTAGTTTTTTTTACTGCTAATATATCGAAATATAGTGGTTTCCAGGGTTTGACATTAAGTCTGCAACCTTGCTAAATTCATTTATTATTTCTGGAAGCTTTTTTGTAGGTTCCATAGGATTGTCCACATAGGCAATTATGTTGTCTGTGAAAGAGATGACTTTTCATGTGGGCCTTTAATCATATATTTCAGGCAAATAAATATAGAGCTAAAGCAAATGTGACAAATGACAAGAGCTGTGGCATCTAAGTGGTGAGTATGTGGAAATTCATTGCAGTATTCTTTCAACTGTTCTGTATGTTTGAAAGTTTTTCATGATAAATTTGGGGGGAAGGGAAAGTGAGTGTCCCACCCATCCCTGTCTCTCTTGTGATGTCTTCCCCCTCACCCCGACCCAGGGGCAAGCACCCTTACTGGTTTCCTGCTTCTTTTTAGGGGTCCTAAAGGGGATATTATGGGTGTGTACGCATGCACGCACTCTTACGCACACGCATTGGTCCATAGGATTATTTCTGCACTGATAGAATTTAGTTTCTGGAAGTTCTAGAAGCAGAGCTGTTGAGGAAAAGCCATCTAGGTGAATTCCCCCACTCCCTTCCCCAAGTGGCGGTGACTATTTCAGTACCCAGGCTCAGCCCTAGAGGGCGCCCGCTCCCCTTGAGTGGCGGCAACCAGCCGCAGAAGGCGCGGAAGCCACTGTGTCAGGCCAGCCGTGTGACTCGTGAAACGTGGGGCCTCCAAAAGTGTAAATACGTCTGTTTTCTGGCCTTAGCCACATTTTCTGTGGGTTGCAAAACTCAGACTATGAGCCCACATTTTGGCTTCGCCGCAGCAAAGGCTGAAAGAGGGAAAGGTTGCCCAGAACTCTTCACCCACACGCTGTACCGTGAACTTTTAAAGGATGGATACGGCGCCCCATTTCCAGGCGCTGGTAGTATCCTAAACATTTTTATGCTGATTACTTGACTAGATTTAAAAAATATTTTTTTTGGCTGAAGGAAAGCCATTTTGTTCAATACGTTAGCACCTATTTATAATACTGTGTTGGAAGATGTCTCTGAATTAATAACACCAGTCTTATTCTATGTGTAGTTGTTATATTTAGCCAGACAGAATTTCACATTTTCTCTGGATCTGTGTAAAAATGAACTGTATTATAATAGTGAGCGTATAACTTTAAAACTGCATTTAAGTTGGGTGCTTGACTGGCTCCATCCCTAGAGCACGAGACTTTTTTTTTTTTTTTAAGATTTAATTTATTTATTTGACAGAGGGATCACAAGTAGGCAGAGAGGCAGGCAGAGAAAAAGGGGGAGGCAGGCTCCCCGCTGAGCGGAGAGCCCGATGCGGGGCTCGATCCCAGGACCCTGAGATCATGACCTGAGCCAAAGGCAGAGGCTTAACCCACTGAGCCACCCAGGCGCCCCAAGCATGAGACTTTTGATCTGGAGGTTGTTGGGTCAAGCCACGCAATGGTGTAGAGATTACTTAAAATCTCTTAAAAAATTTATGTAAGGGGGCCTGGGTGGCTCTGTCAGTTAAGCGTCTGCCTTGGGCTTAGCTTGTGATCCCTGGGTCCTGGGATTGGGTCCTTCCAGCCACAGAGGGCTCCTTGCTCAGAGAGAGCCTGCTTTGCCTCCTCCCTCTGCCCTTCCTCCCACTTGTGCTCACTCTCTCTCACTCTCTCGTGCTCTCTCTATCCCTAATAAATATTTTTAAAAAATTTAAGAATGTATTTGTATCAAAACCAATAGAGAAATAACTAGCTTAAGTTAATACAATAGAAATGTTTTATTTATTTATTTATTTTTTCCTGCTCAGAAAGGTTTACTGACTGAATGTAACAGCTCAGTTCCAGGTAATGAAAGAACAATTTTTAGTTGCAGTGTCTATCTAGGTATTTACAGTAGAATTATCCTGGCTCTATTCTAATTGTTGCTTTGATTTAAAAAGGTGCTATAGTATTCCCCTCATGGTAAAGGAGTGAATGTAACAGTCTTTCCTTTTTTTGTTTGTTTGTTATTTTGTTTTTAATTTTTAGCTGTTACTGCTTTTATCTTAAGAAAAAAAAAAGATTTTATTTATTTATTTGACAGAGAGAGATCACAAGCAGGCAGAGCAACAGGCAGAGAGAGAGGGGGAAGCAGGCTCCCTGCTGAGCAGAGAGCCCAATGTGGGGCTCAGGACCCTGAGATCATGACCTGAGCCAAAGGCAGAGGCTTTAACCCACTGAGCCACCCAGGCACCCCTGCTTTTATCTTTTTTTAATGTTGAATATGTACAATTTGAAGTAGACTAAAAACTTTTGCCATTAAGAATGTGTGCATAATGATCTATTTTCAGAAATGAGGCTTCTTGAAAACAATTTATATGTTGCTTAAAAAACAGAATAAATATAGCAGTACAGCATAGTTGTTAAGAAAACCAGTTTTGGGGGCACCTGGGTGGCTCAGTTGGTTAAGCGACTGCCTTCTGCTCAGGTCATGATCCCGGAGTCCCAAGATGGAGTCCTACATCGAGCTCCCTGCTCAGCAGGGAGTCTGCTTCTCCCTTTGACCCTCTCCCCTCTCATGCTGTCTGTCTCAGTCTCTAAGTAAATAAACAAAATCTTAAAAAAAAAAAGAAAAAAGAAAAGAAAACCAGTTTTGCCACTTCAAAGACTTTGTATTACAAACATAGTCATAAAAGAAATGGATGAAATTTATGTATAAGGTGATAGGTGGATATTTAGAATAATGACAATTTACAATAGCAAAAGACGGAAATAAACATTCAGGGCTTAAATGAGAAAATATATATGGTACAGACATGAAACAGAATATTATGAAGCTGTAAAAGGCATAAAGAAGGCTTCTCCATATGAGAGGTATAAGCATCCTTCCACTTGACTAGAATTTTTTTCAGACCAGTGTAGAAGGGAAATTTGAGAAATCAGGTGATGCTTTCAACCATAATTTTCTTTTCTTTTTTTAAAACTTTCTATTTTGAAATAATTATATATTCACAGGAAGTTGCAAAGATAGTACAGAGAGATCCTTGAACCCTTCATCTAGTTTCGCTCAATGGTTACGGCTCTGGGAACTATAGCGCAGTATCAAACCCAGGACATGACATTGGTAAGATGTGTGCATATGCTGTTTTACCAAGTGTGTAGAGTTGAGTAACCACCAGAACTGTTGTGTCACTGCAAAGATCTCCCTGGTACTACCCTGTTATAGTCACACCCACCCTTTCCTGCCCCTGGTAACTACTAATCAGGTCTTTTCTAAAGTTTTGTCATTTTGAGAATTTTATATAAATGAAATCATACAGCAGTAGATTAGAAGTTTAGTTTTTTTTTGTTTTACTTATGTGCAATGCCCCTGAGATCCATTCAAGTTATTGCCTGTATCAGTAGTTTGTTCTTTTTGCAGTTAAATATTATTGCATGCAGTATGGGTGTACCATAGTTGGTTTAATCATTCACCTACTGTAGGACATTTTAGCTGTTTCCAGTTTGGGGTTATTACAAATAAAGCTACTATGTACAATCATGTACAGGTTTTTGTGTGAACATAAGTTTTCATTCCTCTGGGATAAATGCCCAGGACTGCAACCGCTGGGTTGTAGGATAAGTGTGTGCTTAGTTTTCTAGAAACTGCCAAATCATTTTCCAGAGCGCTGTACCATTTTACATTCCCAACCATAGTTTTGTTATACAAAATGTTATTGAGGGACGCCTGGGTGGCTCAGTGGGTTAAGCCTCTGCCTTCGGCTCAGGTCGTGATCCCAGAGTCCTGGGATCGAGCCCCGCATCTGGCCCTCTGCTCAGTGGGGAACCTGCTTCCTTCCCTCTCTCTCTGCCTGCCTCTCTGCCTACTTATGATCTCTGTCAAATAAATAAATAAAATCTTCTAAAAAAATTTTAAAAAACAAACAAAAAAACAGAATGACTCTTCCTTTGCCATCAAGCTAACCTTTTGTTGGAAAGCTACAACACTGCACAGGCTACCTGGGTATACCCCTGACCTCTGACCCCTGCTCGTATTCTGCCCCAAGGTGTCTCAGGAAGCTTCGGTTTATTCTGGAATGTTCTACCCTCGATAACATTCATTCCTATAGAGACTTTAGAGAGTCATGTCAGAACCATACCCTCCCAGGGACCTCTGTACCTATACACCTTGTCCCCAGTTCCCCAGCACTAGACAGCATTAAAACTTTATCCACCCTCATCCCAGCCTTCAGGCTTGTGTTGTTAGAGTACACAGGTGAGGTCACATTCCTCTGCGTAAGGAGTCCAGGCCCCAGGGTTAGCCCTTCCTGATGTCCCTGTACAAATAACAGCTCTTGAGCCTGAATCTCCTCACCTTTACATTTGAAATCATAAATAATAAACAATACCAGCCAACAGGGCCATTAGGTGTCTGCACTAGGCTGGTTGAGTATACAGTAGTGAACGAAGGAAGCCCTGGCTTCAGGGAGCACGACTAAGAGAAAACCTAAGTAGAGTGTTCAGGTATCAGTTAGGAAGGACATCGGGTCTGTGGCTGGTGTTGAGAATAAGTACTATGACCGCTGGTGTTTGGACAAAACCTCTGATGCAAGGCCTTCTGGCCAAGCCTCTGCAGCTTCATTGTGTTGGAATGTTCGCTGTAGCCCTGGGGGTCTCAGCTTTCTTGGCTGAACCAAGAAAGAAGGCACATGTAGGGGACACCTGGGTGGCTCAGTCAGTTAAGCCGCTGCCTTAGGCTCTGGTCATGATCCCGGGTCCTGGGATCAAGTCCCACATCAGGCTCTTTGCTCAGCCGGGAGCCTGCTTCTCTCTCTGCCTCTGCCTGCCACTCTGCCTACTTGTGATTTCTCTCTCTGGGTCAAATAAATAAGATCTTAAAAAAAAAAAAACAATTTAGGATTATTCTGAATTTAATACCTTGAATATCAGATTCAGTAAGGGTCTCTTGCTGTGAGCACACAACTTTGAAGAGTCTATACCCACTTGTAAATAAGTCCCTTACAGTTGTTGAAAGGTTCATATACTATTAAAAGACTCCCACAACAGTAAATAATTTTATTGTTTATAAAAGGTGACATGTTTCTTTAATACTTAATCAGAAATACAAGATTTATAAGGTGCCTGGCTGGCTCAGTTGGTAGAGTATGCGACTCTTGATCTTTGGGTCATGAGTTCAAGCCCCACATTGAGTGTAGAGCGCGCACACACACACACACACACACACAAATGTGAAATTTAGCAGGGGAAAAAACCCTTAGAGGAAATTAAGTTCTTAAATCCGTAAAAATGCCAAAAAAGGTGCCCCCCCCAACAACCCAAAACATGGCAGCCAGATGAATGCAAAAATACTCAAAAGAGGCTTGAATTTTAGATAAACTGTTCATAATGCAAATTGGTCAGTGAGTGAACTGATCACCAGGTAAATTTATCATTAGGGTATATGGTTCTGCTCAGAGTAGTCTGTTCTTAGGGCAGAACCAAAATGGTGGCCATAGGCAAGTTGGACATTATCATAGGGCTGAGTGAGAGTGAGCTTAGGTTATCTTCCTGCTTCCAGGAAGTGGGAGAGGGATTTGTGGCCTCTGACTTCCACAGGGGAAGTCGAGGCCTGTTCCATCTGTGACTCACACAACAAATACATTTGACCCTTGAACAACATGAACAACACGTGCAGATTCAATTTCACCTATATGTGGACTTTTTTTTTCTATAAAAAGAGTACAATACTATAAATGTATCTTCTCTTATGATTTTCTTAACCTTTTCTGTAGCTTACTTTATTATAAAAACACAGTATATATATGTTATATATATATGTATTTATATAACATAATGTGTTGATTGGCTTTCTGTTACCAGTAAGGCTTCTGTCAACAGTAGGCTATTAGTAGTTAAATTTGGGGGGAGTCAAAAGTCACACTCAGATTGTCCACTACATGGGAAGCAGTGCCCCTAACCCATGCACCGCTCAAGGGTCAAGTGTAGTAACCAACAGATGTTCATTATAGTGAATGAATAGTCAGGTAACATGATTCCAGTCCTGGTTCATTGACCATCCAATAATGTGACTTTGCAAAAAGTTCTGTAAACCACGGCCCTCTCCCCAGCTTGAGATTGCTCATGCATAAGGTACCGGAGTGGACTTTAGATGGTCAGTACAGTCCCTGTAAGCTCTAAGCTTTCCTGAGATTTCCCTGCTCTTGAGTTCCTCCCATGTTCTGACCTTTCCAGTAGACTCGAGGCTAGAATGGATATGAGGAGTACCATTTTTTGTTAGAGGCTTAAAGACAGCCAAGACTTTGCTATAGCAAAGGTTAATGTTCTGTCTCAAAGTTCCATTTCCCCAGGCTCTCCGAATGTAAATGTTAAGGTGATGAAAACAGGGGAAGCTAGGCTCTGGTTCATTTGAGTCGGAGGCGCTCACCCCACACGGTGCAGCTCTGGAGCCGAGGGCCTCTTCTGTGGCCTGCAGCTTCATAAATTCAGGTTAGGCTGTCAGCACTGATTTAAAGAGATTTGGTGGTTCAGTTTGCTTCTGGGGAAGAACTGACATTCACAGCGGGGCTTGGGGGGCTAATAGTGAAACCAGAGCTGGCTTCTCTCCCCTCAACCCTGCCCCTCCTGCCTTGGAGGGGCAGAGTGAGTCACCTCCTGTTTGCACAGAAGACGGTGGTATCAAATCCACAGATTCACAGGCCTTATGCTTTCACCACTTTAAACCAGAAAGGTGTTGCAACATAACAGCTTTAATTGCTAAACCCAAGCTGCAAACCCAAATCTCGGGATTTGATAAGAACTGGGTGGGAAAGGCTGTGAATAATGCTAGTTTTCTGCCAGGTGTGTTTATTTGTTCCTCCCCTCCCTCATTTGCTTCCTTGTTTGTGCTCAAACCCAGACCAAAGGCCCCTGGACAGCTGCCACCACCAGGCCGGCCAACAGATGATGGGTTGGTAGTGGTGATTACAGGTTTGCCTTCTTTTCTATTCTTTGCTGGAATCTGTGGACCTTGTATCTACCCCAAAGTCCTAGGAACAAGCAACTCTGAATTCTTCTTGCTGTAGCTCATGTGACTCTCAGTCTACAGCTCAGGTGGACAAGCAATAAGACTTTCTTTCCTAGAACTCCATCAGTGCAGGCCTCCCCATTTCTTAGCTGGTATAAAACCTCTGATTGCAGTCTTCCCTGGGCATTTCCTCCCTATTCCTCTGCAACACATACTAAGTGTCATGCTGTGCCAAGGGTTTGAGGGAGGCTAAGGTGAGGGACAGGGATGACTCTGGCTTTGGGTCTTCAGTCCCGTGGTGGGTGGAGGGATCTGTTGCCCTGTCCACCTGGCCCCTGTGGCTCCAGGGTCCTCTGCTCCCTTCTTGACATTATTGGGCCCCAGGAATCCTTCTGAGGTTTTCCCTGTGGCTGGCTGCACTGCCTTCCACAGGCTTCCAGACTCCAGTCTGTATTCCTGGAATCAGTTCCCTTCTTGAATAGGAGGAAGGGAGAAAGGAAGATACAGGAAGAACCAACAGTGTGGATTAACACCATCCTGCATAATCCAGGCGGGTAGCCAGCTCTCCCTTTGCTCCAGCTCTGTGTTTGTACAGGAGAGATTATAGGCATTTATTTTTTTCAAGAGGAGTAGTAAAATGACAAAAAGTAATATTCTCTAACCTCTATGGGGTAAGTTCTGAACCCAGTATTATCTGATTTAATCAGCATACTTGCCTTTTGAACTAAGTACTATTTTAAAAATTTATTTATTTAGAAGAGGAGAGTGCACATGAGTGGGGAGGGAGAGGGGCAGAGAGAGAGAGAGAAGCTGAGGAGAGAGCTCCCTTGGGGGGGTTGGTGCTCCATCCCAGGACCTTAAGATCATGACCTAAGCCAAAGGCAGACACTTAACCCACTGAGCCACCAGGAGCCCCCGAACTAAGTACTATTATTATTTCCATTTTAAAGATGAGAAAACTGAAGCTCAGTGAGAAGCAAAGAAATTTGCTCAAAGTTACATGGCAAGTAGTAGGAAAACTGGTATTAGTTTGGTTCAGTCGTTAGGTGTTGGCTCAAGTCATGACCCCAGGGTCCTGGGATCGAGCCCCATGTCAGACTCCCTGCTCAGCAAGAGGCCTGCTTCTCCCTCTCCCACTCCCCCTGCTTGTGTTCCCTCCTTCGCTGTCTCTCTCTCTCTGTCAAATAAATAAATAAATAAAATCTTTAAACAACAACAACAACAACAACAACACTGGGATTTGAATCTGGGTCTTCTGACACTGGAGTCCAAATCCTTATTTGTAAGCAGTGCATCTTAGAGGCCTTTGAAAAAGTGGGGATGCCTGGGTGGCTCAGTTGGTTGGACGACTGCCTTTGGCTCAGGTCATGATCCCGGAGACCAGGGATCGAGTCCCGCATCAGGCTCCCAGCTCCACGGGGAGTCTGCTTCTCCCTCTGACCTTCTCCTCGCTCATGCTCTCTCACTGCCTCTCTCTCAAATAAATAAATAAAATCTTAAAAAAAAAAAAAAAGTCAGATCTGTAAGTCCAGTGTGGTATTTGAAAACTTTTTTCATAGAGTTTGTACCATATTCCAGCTCTTCTCTCAGTAGGACTATAAAACAGCACCTAGCAGTTACTCCAGCTCAATAACACTTGTTTGAATTATATATCTCATAAACAATTTTGCATTTTCAAATACTTCTATGTCTGGTTCAGATGTGGCAGAAAAAGTGAGAGGTTGCTGGCAGCCCTGTCTTATCTAAAAGATATGAAAAACCTTTCAGAGGCACCTGGCTGGCTCAGTTGTTTAGAACATGTTACTCCTGATCTTGGGGTTGTGAGTTCGAGCCCCATTCTGGGGGTAGAGTTTACTTTAAAAAAAAAAAGGGGGGAAAAAAAGAGAGAAAGAAAGAGAAAAAGGAGAGAGAGAGGAAAAAAACACACCCCATCTAGTTCTGCTTAAATTTCTGTTTGTTTGCTTACTGAGACTCCTTCAACTCTTCCTTTGTTTTGACTTCCTAGCTCCCATCCAAACTCACTCAGCATGGGATGCCCTGTAGGGTTTTGGCAAGTCAGACCTGGCTTTTAAATCAGACCTGGCTTTTAAATCCTGGCTCAGACACTTGCTATTTGTGTGACCTGAGCTGGTTTGCTTACCTCTCTGAGTCTCCACAAAATGCCCATAAAAAGAGAGTAATAATAAAACTACCTCTGGGATATTGAAAGTGCACATAATACTTGTAGGCACTCAACTTCCAGTTCCTGGGGCGCCTGGGTGGCTCAGTGGGTTAAAGCCTCTGCCTTCGGCTCAGGTCATGATCTCAGGGTCCTGGGACTCTCTCTGCTCAGCAGGGAGCCTGCTTCCTCCCCTCTCTCTCTCTCTCTCTGCCTGCCTCTCTGCCTACTTGTAATCTCTCTCTGTCAAATAAATAAAATCTTTAAAACAAATAAACAAACTTCTAGTTCCTATCTTTGTTAATTAAATCAGCCACAGCAGAACATTCTAATCCATTTAAACTTAAACTTAAGATCCTTCTGAAAACTCTTTAAGGATGTCATCCCTTTATTTGATTTACTTATTGTTATTTTCAAAGTAAGCTCTATACCCAACAGGGGGCTTGAACTCATGACCTGGAGATCCAGAGTTAGCATGCTCTACTGACTGAGCCAGTAGGGTACCCTAACCCTTTAGTTGGATTTAAGAATTCAAGTTTACAATGCAGCTTAATGACAATGTATCAATAGGATATTTTCAGTTGCAAGGAAAATGCTGACCCAAAGTGGCACAAATAGTAAGAAAATGTATCCAAAGGTGTGAGGGTTGGTTCAGTGGCTGGTGGTAGTAAGGATGTAGGTTTTCCAGTTGTTTCTCAGCCTCTGCTCTGCTTCAGCTTTTGCTAGAACCATCCTTCCACCTTCTCTGCCTATCCAAATTCTTCCCTCACGTGGCCAAATCCCTCATCATCCAAACACGCCTTCTCTCCCTTTTCTGAATTCTCGTTCTTGTCACCCCACAACCTTTGGGGCAACTCCTGTGGGCAAGCGCGTAGCCATACTCTCCTGTGTGTTACTGGGTTTAAATCATCAGATTCCTTTAAAAATATTTATGATGTAAATACAAAAAGCAGCTTGACTAGAATCCCTAAATGAACATTTATCGAGCATCTAGCACATGGAAGGCATGCAATGAAAAGTGTTAAAAGAGCTGTTCCTGGCTGGCTCAGTGGGGAGAGCATGTGACTTTTGGTCTCTGGGTCGTGAGTTCAAGCCCCATGTTAGACAGAGATTACTTTAAAAGAATGTCAGAATGGTCGATAAAACACTTGAATGGTCTTAAAATTCTGAATAGTATTTTTAAACAGCTATATACTGGTTAACATGCAGAGAATTTCAGTGCTCACAGAAACGATTTTTCTTTCTTAATGTAGGTCTCTATTTTACTGGCTTCAATCATTTGCATATACCTTTACAATTTCTATGTTATCTATTTACTGTCTGTGTTATTACTAATATGGTCCCTTAAATTGATTATTTTTTATTTTTATTTTTTAAAAGATTTTATTTATTTGTCAGAGAGAGAGAACGCTCACACAAACAGGGGGAATGACAGGCAGAACAGGCAAAGGGAGAAGCAGGCTCCCTGCTGAGCAAGGAGCCTAATGCAAAACTTGATCCCAGGACCCTGAGATCATGACCCAATCTGAAGGCAGACGCTGAACCAACTGAGCCATCCAGGCGCCCTTGATTAGTTTTTTTTTTTTTTTAAAGATTTTATTTATTTATTTGACAGACAGAAATCACAAGTAGGCAGAGAGGCAGGCAGAGAGAGAGGAGGAAGCAGGGTCCCTGCTGAGCAGAGAGCCCGATGCGGGACTCGATCCCAGGACCCCGGGATCATGACCTGAGCCGAAGGCAGAGGCTTTAAACCACTGAGCCACCCAGGCGCCCCCTTGATTAGTTTTTAAAGCTGTTCTAGATCTAAGGAAGAGTGTCTGTGACACCAGTGGCTTGATGTACTAGTTATTTTCATACATCTTAGAAAAAAGTACACAAATAAGATATCAGACAGTTGTTTATGTGCCGCCTAACTTTATTTCCTGGGGCACACTTGGGAAACACTAATCTTGGCATATTTACATCTATATATTTTAGGATTAAAAAATAGTTATAACGCAAAAAACTATGGTATGTTTACTATTGCGTTCTTCTACTTAAATGAACATTTAACAAAGACAAAACTAGAGACAGGAAGCAGATCAGTGGTTTGCCTGTAGCTCAGGACTGAAGTGGGGACCGACCTTGAACAGGAATCAGGGAAGTTTTGGGAATGCTGGAAGAACTCTAAGACGAGATGGTGGTAATGGTTGTACACCTGTATGAATTTAGAGAAATTCATCAACCTGTGTATTTCAAACAGATACATCCTATGGTGTGTAAATTATATCTCAAAGAAAGAGGAGGAGGAGAAAAAGAAAAGAAATGACCAAGCAGGAGGGGGCCTGAGGGGGGCTTCTGAAGTCCTGGTGAAATTTTGTTTCTT